>CM033109.1:25359741-25429006 GCA_019321725.1 Paulownia fortunei
TGATACCATTTCTTGCTTACGTATTCAAATTATAACTTAACTAGATTTTTTCTTTTTACGATATAATTTCAAGGAAAACATACATTATTTTCCATGAGGGAAACAATATATTTTCTATTTTTATTTTTAATTATGACTAGAAATTAAAAAAGTGACTCACAATATTGGTACATATTTCTTGCTTTCATATTAAATTTTATTTTTAATTAATTTTTTCTTTTTTAAATGTTTACGTTCTAATTTTTTTCCTAATAAATTAAAAGCATATGTTATAACACATGAGTCAGAATGAGAAAAAAAATACTTTCCTACACTTAAGGTTAAATAAGATTAAAAATTTGAAAACATGGTACACATTTCTTGATTGCGTATTCAAATTATAGTTTAAGTAGATTGTTTTTTCTTTTTACTGTATAATTTCAAAGAAAACTTACATTATTTTCTATAAGACAAACAATATATTTTTTACTTTTATTTTTAATTATGACTAAAAATTGTAAAAACGACTTAAAATGTTGGTACCTAATTCTTGCTTTCATATTAAATTTTATTTTAATTAATTTTTTCTTTTTAAAAGTTTACATCCTAAAAAAATTATTTTTTTCTAATAAGTTAAAAGTGTATGCTATAACATAGGAGTTAGAATGAGAAAAAATACTTTCCTACACTTAAGGTTAAATAAGATTAAAATTTTTAAAACTTGATACCCATTTTCCGGTTACGTATTCAAATTATAGTTTAACTATATTTTTTCTTTTTACTGTATAATTTCAAGAAAAAACATACATTATTTTCCACGAGGAATCAATATATTTTCTACTTTTATTTTTAATTATGACTAAAAATTAAAAAAGCGACTCATAATATTGGTACATATTTCTTGCTTTCATATTAAAAATTTATTTTAATTGTTTTTTCTCTTTTTCAAAAGTTTACGTTGTAAAAAAAATATTTTTTTCTAATAAATTAAAAGCGTATGTTATAACACATGAGTCAGAATGAGAAAAAACACTTTCCTACACCTAAGATTAAATAAGATTAAAAATTTGAAAACATAGTACCCATTTATTGCTTACGTATTTAAATTATAGTTTAACTGGATTGTTTTATCTTTTTACCGTATAATTTCAAAGAAAACTTACATTATTTTTTATGAGAGAAACAATATATTTTCTCCTTTTATTTTTAATTTTGACTAAAAATTGTAAAAATGACTTAAAATGTTGGTACCTATTTTTTGCTTTCATATTAAATTTTATTTTAATTATTTTTTTTCTTTTTAAAAGTTTACATCCTAAAAAAATTATTTTTTTCTAATAATTTAAAAGTGTATGCTATAACACAGAAGTTAGAATGAGAAAAAAAATACTTTCCTACACTTAAGGTTAACTAACATTAAAAATTTGAAAATTTGATACCCACTTCTCGATTATGTATTCAAATTATAGTTTAAGTGGATTATTTTTTTACAGTATAATTTTCTAGAAAACTTACATTATTTTCTTTGAGATAATCAATATATTTCCTACTTTTATTTTTAATTAAGACTAAAAATTGAAAAAACAACTCAGAATGTTGGTACCCATTTTTTACTTTCATATCAAAATTTTATTTTAATTGATTTTTTTCTTTTGAAAAGTTTCCATCCTACAAAAAATATTTTTTTCTAATAAATTAAAAATATATGCTATAACACAGGAGTTAGAATAAGAAAAAAATACTTTTATACTATTAAGGTTAAATAAGATTAAAAATTTGAAAACTTTTTACCCATTTCTTGATTACATGTTCAAATTATAGTTTAACTGGATTTTTTTTTCTTTTTACTGTATAATTTCAAAGAAAACATTATTTTCTATGCGATAAACAATATATTTCCTACTTTTATTTTTAATTATGACTGAAAATTGAAAAATCGACAGAATATTGGTCTGTATTTCTTGGTTTCATATTAAATTTTATTTTAATTGCTTTTTTTTTAAAAGTTTACATCCTAAAAAATTAAAATCGTATGCTATAACACAAGAGTTAGAATGAGAAAAAAATACTTTCCTACAATTATGGTTAAAGAAGATTAAAAATTTGAAAATATGATACCCATTTCTCGATTACGTATTGAAATTGTAGTTTAACTAGATTATTTTTTCTTTTAACAGTATAATTTCAAACAAAACTTACATTATTTTCGATGAGATAAATAATATATTTTCTACTTTTATTTTTAATTATGACTAAAAATTAAAAAAGCAACAAATAATATTGGTACCGATTTCTTGCTTTCATATTAAAATTGTTTTTTAATTGATTTTTTTTAAAAGTTTACGTTCTAAAAAAATTATTTTTTTCTAATAAATTAAATGCGTATGTTATAGCACACGAGTTAGAATGATAAAAAATACTTTCCTACACTTAAGGTTAAATAAGATTAAAAGTTTGAAAACTTGATACCCATTTCTTGTTTACGAATTCAAATTATAGTTTAACTGAATTGTTTTTTTTCTTTTTACAGTATAATTTCAAAGAAAACTTACATTATTTTCTTTGAGATAAATAATATATTTTCTACTTTTATTTTTAATTATGAGTAAAATTTGAAAAAATAACTCAGAATGTTGGTATCTATTTTTTGCTTTCATATAAATTTTTTATTTTAATTGATTTTTTTCTTTTTAAAAGTTTTCGTTCTAAAAAAATTATTTTTTTCTAATAAATTAAAAGCGTAAAACATATAAGTTAGAATGAGAAAAAATAATTTTCTACTGTTACTGTTAAATAAGTTTAAAAATTTAATAACATAATACCTATTTCTCGATTACGTATTCAAATTATAGTTTAAGTGGACTGTTTTTTCTTTTTATAGTATAATTTCATTGAAAACTTACATTATTTTCTATGAGATAAACAATATATATCCTACTTTTATTTTTAATTATAACTAAAAATTGAAAAAGCCACTCAAAATGTTGGTACCTATTTTTTGCTTTCATATAAATTTTTATTTTAATTGATTTTTTTCTTTTTAAAAGTTTTCGTTCTAAAAAAAATATTTTTTTCTAATAAATTAAAAGCGTATGCTTTAACATATAAGTTAGAATGAGAAAAAATAATTTCCTACTGTTACTGTTAAATAAGTTTAAAAATTTAAAAACATAATACCCATTTCTCGATTGCGTATTCAAATTATAGTTTAAGTGGATTGTTTTTTCTTTTTACAGTATAATTTCATTGAAAACTTACATTATTTTCTATGAGATAAGCAATATATATCCTACTTTTAATTTTAATTATAACTAAAAATTGAAAAAGCCACTCAAAATGTTGGTACCTATTTTTTGCTTTCATATAAAAAATTTATTTTAATTGATTTTTTTCTTTTTAAAAGTCTTCTTTCTCAAAAAATTATTTTTTTTTCTAATAAATTAAAAGCGTATGCTTTAACATAGAAGTTAGAATGAGAAAAAAATACTTTCCTACTGTTAATGTTAAATAAGATTGAAAATTTGAAAACATGATACCCATTTCTCGATTATGTATTTGAATTATAGTTGAACTGGATTGTTTTTTCTTCTTACAGTATAATTTCATAGAAAACTTATATTATTTTCTATGAGACAAACAATATATTTCCTACTTTTATTTTTAGTTATGACTAAAAAATGAAAAAACATCTCAAAATGTTGGTACCTAATTTTTGCTTGCATATAAATTTTTTATTTTAATTGATTTTTTTCTTTTTAAAAGTCTTCATTCTAAAAAAATTATTTTGTTCTAATAAATTAAATGCGTATGCTTTAACATAGAAGTTAGAATGAGGAAAAATACTTTCCTACTGTTAATGTTAAATAAGATTAATAATTTGAAAACATGAAACATATTTCTCGATTACGTATTCAAATTATAGTTTAATTGGATTATTTTTTCTTTTTACAGTATAATTTCAAACAAAACTTACATTATTTTCGATGAGATAAACAATATATTTCCTACTTTTATTTTTAATTATGACTAGAAATTAAAAAAATGACTCATCATATTGGTACCGATTTCTTGCTTTCATATTAAAATTTTTATTTTAATTGATTTTTTTTAAAGTTAACATTCTAAAAAAAATATTTTTTCTAATAAATTAAAAGCGTATGTTATAACACATGAGTCAGAATGAGAAAAAAATACTTTCCTACACTTAAGGTTAAATAAGATTAAAAATTTGAAAACTTGGTACCCATTTCTTGATTACGTATTCAAATTATAGTTTAATTGGATTGTTTTTTCTTTTTACTGTATAATTTCAAAGAAAACTTACATTATTTTCAGTGAGAGAAACAATATATTTTCTACTTTTATTTTTAATTATGACTAAAAATTGAAACAACGACTTAAAATGTTTGTACCTATTTCTTGCTTTTAAATTAAATTTTATTTTAATGAATTTTTTCTTTTTAAAAGTTTACATCGTAAACAAATTATTTTTTTCTAATAAGTTAAAAGCGTATGCTATAACAGAGGAGTTAGAATAAGAAAAAAATACTTTCCTTCTATTAAGGTTAAATAAGATTAAAAATTTAAAAACTTGATATTCATTTCTTGCTTATGTATTCAAATTGTAGTTTAACTGGATTTTTTTTCTTTTTCCTATATAATTGCAAGGAAAACATAAATTATTTTGCATGATAGAAACAATATATTTTCTACTTTTATTTTTAATTATGACTAAAAATTACAACGACTACTCACAATGTTGGTACCTATTTCTTGCTTAAATATAAAAAAATAAATTTTTAGAAGGTAAACTAATAACAAGAAATAAAAATTGATTAAAATAAAATTTAATAAAAAAGCCCAAAATAGATATCGACATTCTGAGTCGCTTTTTCAATTTTTAGCCATAATGAAAAATAAAAGTAGGAAATATATTGTTTCTCTCATTGAAAATAATGTAAGTTTTCGATGAAATTATATAGTAAAAAGAAATAAAACAATCAAGTTAAACTATAATTTGAATACGTAAGGGAGAAATGAGTATCAAGTTTTTAAGTTTGGAATCTTATTTAACATTAACAGTAGGAAATTATTTTTTTTCATTCTAACTCCTGTGTTATAGCATACACTTTTAATTTATTAGAAAAAATTAATTTTTTTAGAATGCAAACTTTTAAAAAGAAAAAATTAATTAAAAATAAAATTTAACAAAAAAACCCAAATAGGTATCAACATTCTGAGTAGCTTTTTCAAATTTTGGCCATAATTAAAAATAAAAGAAGAGAACATATTGTTTCTCTCATTGAAAATAATGTAAGTTTTCCTTGAAATTATAAAGTAAAAAGAAAAAATAATCTAGTTAAACTAAATTTGAATACGTGAGGGAGAAATAAGTATCAAATTTTTAAATTTTTAATCTTATTTAACTTTAACAATAGGAAAGTATTTTTCCTCATTCTAACTCTTGTGTTATAGTATACGCTTTCAATTTATTAGAAAAAAATAATTTTTTTGAAGGTAAACTTTTAAAAAGAAAAAAAATTAATTAAAAAAAATGTAATAAAAAAGCTCGAAATAGGTACCAAATTCTGAGTCGCTTTTTCAATATTTAGCCATAATTAAAAATAAAAGAAGGAAATATATTGTCTTTCTCATAGAAAATATTATAAGTTTTCCTTGAAATTATATAGGAAAAAGGAAAAACAATCAAGGTAAACTATAATTTGAATACATAAGTAAGAAATAAGTATCAAATTTTTAAAATTTTTAATCTTATTTAACATTAACAGTAGGAAAGTATTTTTCCTCATTCTGACTCCTTTGTTATAGCATACACTTTTCATTTATTAGAAAAAAATAATTTTTTAGAACGTAAACTATTAAAAAGAAAAAAAATCAATTAAAATAAAACTTTAATAAAAAAGCCCCAAATAGGTACCAACATTCTGAGTCGCTTTTTCAATTTTTAGCCATAATTCAAAATAAAAGTAGGAAATATATTGTTTTTCTCATTGAAAATAATGTAAGTTTTTGTTGAAATTATACAGTAAAAAGAAAAAATAATCCAGTTAAACTATAATTTGAATACGTAAGGAGAAATGAGTATCAAGTTTTTAAATTTTTAATCTTATTTAACCTTTATAGTAGGAAAGTATTTTTTTCCTCATTCTAACTCCTGTGTTATACCGTACACTTTTAATTTATTAGCAGAAAATAAATTTTTTAGAACATAAACTTTTAAATTAATTAAAAATAAAAATTTGATGAAAAAGCGCAAAATGGGTACCAACGTTCTGAATCACTTTTTCAATTTTTAGTCATTATTAAAAAAAAAGTAGGAAATATATTATTTCTCTTACTGAAAATAATGTAAGAATTCCTTGAAATTATACAATAAAAAGAAAAAACAATCTAGTTAAATTATAATTTGAATACATAAGGGAGAAATTGGTATCAAGTTTTTAAATTTTTAATCTTATTTAACATTAACAGTAGGAAAGTATTTTTATTCTTTCTAACTCCTGTGTTATAGTATACGCTTTTAATTTATTAGAAAAAAATAATTTTTTTAGAATGTAAACTTTTAAAAATAAAAAAATCGTTTAAAATAAAAATTTAATTAAAAAGCCCAAAATAGGTACCAACATTCGAAGTAGCTTTTTCAATGTTTGGCCATAATTAAAAATAAAAGTAGGGAGCATATTGTTTCTCACATTGAAAATAATGTAAGTTTTCCTTGAAATTATAAAGTAAAAAGAAAAAACAATCTACTTAAACTATAATTTGAATACGTGAGGAAGAAATAGGTATCAAGTTTTTAAATTTTTAATCTTATTTAACCTTAAGGTAGGAAAGTATTTTTCTTCATTCTAACTCCTATGTTATAGCATATGCTTTCAATTTATTTGAAAAAATTAAATTTTTTTGAAGGTAAACTTTTAAAAGGAAAAAGAGTTAATTAAAAATAAAAATTTAATAAAAAAGCCCGAAATAGGTACCAATATTCTAATTAGCTTTTTCAATTTTTAGCCATAATTAAAAATAAAAGTAGGAAATATATTGTCTCTTTCTTAGAAAATATTGTAAGTTTTTCTTGAAATTATATAGTAAAAAGAAAAAAACAATCAAGGTAAACTATAATTTGAATACGTAAGTAAGAAATGGGTATGAAGTTTTTAAATTTTTAATCTTATTTAACCTTAAGAGTAGGAAAGTAATTTTATTCATTCTGACTCCTTTGTTGTAGCATACACTTTTAATTTAGTAGAAAAAAAATAATTTTTTAGAACATAAACTAATAAAAAGAAAAAAATCAATTAAAGTAAAAATTTAATAAAAAAGCCCGAAATAGGTACCAACATTCTGAGTCGCTTTTTCAATTTTTAGTCATAATTAAAAATAAAAGTAGGAATATATTGTTTCTCTCATTAAAAATAATGTTAGTTTTCGTTGAAATTATAAAGTAAAAAGAAAAAAAAATCTAGTTAAATTATAATTTGAATACATAAGGGAGAAATGGGTATGAAGTTTTTAAATTTGTAATCATATTTAACCTTAACGGTAGGAAAGTATTTTTCATCATTCTAACTCCTTATGTTATAGCATACGCTTTCAATTTATTAGAAAAAATAATTTTTTTGAAGGTAAACTTTTAAAAAGAAAAAAAGTTTAATAAAATAAAAATTTAATAAAAAAGTCCGAAATAGGTACCAATATTCTAATTAGCTTTTTCAATTTTTAGCCATAATTAAAAATAAAAGTAGGAAATATATTGTCTCTTTCTTAGAAAATATTGTAAGTTTTTCTTGAAATTATATAGTAAAAAGAAAAAAACAATCAAGGTAAACTATAATTTGAATACGTAAGTAAGAAATGGGTATGAAGTTTTTAAATTTTTAATCTTATTTAACCTTAAGAGTAGGAAAGTAATTTTATTCATTCTGACTCCTTTGTTGTAGCATACACTTTTAATTTAGTAGAAAAAAAATAATTTTTTAGAACATAAACTAATAAAAAGAAAAAAATCAATTAAAGTAAAAATTTAATAGAAAAGCCCGAAATAGGTACCAACATTCTGAGTCGCTTTTTCAATTTTTGGTCATATTTAAAAATAAAAGTAGGAATATATTGTTTCTCTCATTAAAAATAATGTTAGTTTTCGTTGAAATTATAAAGTAAAAAGAAAAAAAATCTAGTTAAATTATAATTTGAATACATAAGGGAGAAATGGGTATGAAGTTTTTAAATTTGTAATCATATTTAACCTTAACGGTAGGAAAGTATTTTTCATCATTCGAACTCCTTATGTTATAGCATACGCTTTCAATTTATTAGAAAAAATAATTTTTTTGAAGGTAAACTTTTAAAAAGAAAAAAAGTTTAATAAAATAAAAATTTAATAAAAAAGTCCGAAATAGGTACCAATGTTATGAGTCGCTTTTTCAAATTTTAGCCATAATTAAAAATAAAAGTAGGAAATATATTGTCTCTTCCATAGAAAATATTGTAAGTTTTCCATGAAATTATACAGTAAAAAGAAAAAAACAATCTATTTAAACTATAATTTGAATACATAAGTGAGAAATGAGTATCAAGTTTTTAAATTTTTAATCTTATTTAACCTTAAGAGTAGGAAAGTATTTTTACTCATTCTAACTCCTGTGCTATAGAATACACTATTAATTTATTAGAAGAAAATAAATTTTTTAGAACACAAATTTTTCAAAAAGAAAAAAATCAATTAAAATAAAAATTTAAAGAAAAAGCCCAAAAATAGGTACCAACGTTCTGAGTCTTTTTTTCAAATTTTAGCCATAATTAAAAATAAAAGTAGGAAATATATTGTTTCTCTCATGGAAAATAATGTAAGATTTCCTTGAAATTATACAGTAAAAAGAAAAAATAATCTAGTTAAATTATAATTTGAATACATAAGGGAGAAATGTGTATCATGTTTTTAAATTTTTAATCTTATTTAACATTAACACAATGAAAATATTTTTCTTCATTCTAACTCATGTGTTATAGCATACGCTTTTAATTTATTAGAAAAAATAATTTTTTTGTACATAAACATTTAAAAAGAAAAACATCATTTAAAATAAAAATTTAATAAAAATGCCCGAAGTAGGCACCAACATTCTGAGTAGATTTTTTAATTTTTGGCTTTTTTTAAAAATAAAAGTAGAAAAATATTATTTCTCTCATTGAAAATAATGTAAGTTTTCTTTGAAATTATAAAGTAAAAAGAAAAAATAATCTAGTTAAACTATAATTTGAATACGTAAGGGAGAAATATGTATCAAATTTTTAAATTTTTAATCTTATTTAACCTGAATAGTAAAAGAGTATTTTTTCTCATTGTAATCCTGTATTATAGTATACGCTTTGAATTTATTAGAAAAAAATAATTTTTTTGAAGGTAAACTTGTAAAAATAAAAAGAATTAATTCAAATAAAAATTTAATAAAAAAGCCGAAATAGGTACCAACATTTTGAGTCGTTTTTTCAATTTTTAACCATAATTAAAATTAAAAGTATGAAATATATTGTCTCTTTCATAGAAAATATTGTAAGTTTTCCTTGAAATTATACAGTAAAAAGAAAAAATAATTGAGGTAAATTATAATTTGAATACGTAAGTAAGAAATGGGTATCAAGTTTTTAAATTCTTAATCTTATTTAACATTAACAGTAGGAAAATATTATTCTTCATTCTAACTCCTGTGTTTTAGCATACGCTTTTAATTTGTTAGAAAAAAATAAATTTCTTTGAACGTAAACTTTTACAAAGACAAAAACTATTTAAATTAAAAATTTAATAAAAAAGCTCAAAATAGGTACCAACATTCCGAGTAGCTTTTTCAATTTTTGGCCATAATTAAAAATAAAAGTAGAAAACATATTGTTTCTCTCATTGAAAATAATGTAAATTGTCTTTGAAATTATAAAGTAAAAAGAAAAAATAATCTAGTTAAACTATAATTTGAATATGTAAGGGAGACATATATGTATCAAGTTTTTAAATTTTTAATCTTATTTAACGTTAAATGTAGGAAAGTAGTTTTCTTCATTCTAACTCTAGTGTTATAGCATACGCTTTCAATTTAATAAAAAAAAATAATTTTTTTGAAGGTAAACTTTTAAAAAGAAAAAAAATTAATTAAAAATAAAAATTTAATAAAACAAGAAATAGGTACTAACATTTTGAGTCGCTTTCTCAATTTTTAGTTATAATTAAAAATAAAAATAGGAAATATAGTGTTCATCACATAGAAGATAATGTTAGTTTTCTTTGAAATTATATTGTAAAAATAAAAAAACAATCCAGTTAAACTATAATTTGAATACGTAATAAAGAATTGGATATCAAGTTTTCAAAATTTTAATCTTATTTAACAATAATTGTAGAAAAATATTTTTCATCATTCTAACTCATGTGTTATAGTATACACCTTTAATTTACAATAAAAATTAAGGTTTTTAGAACGAAAACTTTTAAAAAGAAAAAAATAAACTAAAATAATTATTTTATAAGAAAACAAGAAATATTTACCAACATTCTGAGTCGATTTTTTAATTTTTAGTCATAATTAAAAATAAAAGTATGAAAAATATTGTTTATCTCACAAAAAATAATGTAAATTTTCTTTGAAATTATATTGTAAAAACAAAAATAAATTCAGTTAAACTATAATTTGAATACATAATTGGAAAATGGGTATCAAGTTTTCAATTTTTTAATCTTATCTAACATTGATAGTAGAAAATTATTTTTGCTCATTCTAACTCCTGTGTTATAGCATATGCTTTTAATTTATTAGAAAAAAATAATTTTTTAGAACGTAAACTTTTAAAAAAATAAATCAACTAAAATAAAAATTTAATAAGAAAACAAAAAATAAGTCCCAACATTTTGAGTCGCTTTTTCAATTTCTAGTCATAATTAAAAATAAAAATAGAAAACATATTGTTCATCACATAGAAAATAATGTTAGTTTTCTTTGAAATTATACTGTAAAAAGAAAAAATAGTCCAGCTAAACTATAATTTGAATACGTAGTCGAGAAATGGGTATCAAGTTTTGAAATTTTTAATCTTATTTAACATTAACAGTAGGAAGGTATTTTTACTCATTCTAACTCTTGTGTTATGGCATATGTTTTTAATTTATTAGAAAAAATAATTTTTTAGCATGAGTACTTTTAAAAAGAAAAATATCAACTAAAATAAAAATTTAGTAACAAAACAAGAAATAGGTACCAACATTCTCAGTCCATTTTTGAATTTTTAGTCATAAATAAAAATAAAAATAGGAAATATATTGTTTATCACATAGATAATAATGTTAGTTTTCTTTGAAATTATATTATAAAAGAAAAAAAAACAATCCATTTAAACTATAATTTGAATACGTAATCGAGAAATGGGTATCAAGATTTTAAATTTTTAATCTTATTTAAAATTAACAGTAGGAAAATATTTTCTTCATTCTAACTTCTATGTTATAGCATATGCTTTTAGTTTAGTAGAAAAAAATAAAGTTTTTAGAATGAAAACTTTTAAAAAGAAAAAAATCAACTAAAATTAAAATTTAATAAGAAAACAAGAAATAGGTACCAACATTCCGAGTCAATTTTTCAATTTTTGGTCATAATTAAAAATAAAAATAGAGAATATATTGTTCATTACATAGAAAATAATGTTAGTTTTCTTTGAAATTATACTATAAAAATAAAAAATAATCTAGTTAAACTATAATTTGAATACGTAATCGAGAAATGGGTATCAATTTTTCAAAATTTTAATCTTATTTAACATTAAAGGTACAAATTTATTTTTCCTCATTCTAACTCATGTGTTAGAGCATATGCTTTTAATTTATTAGAAAAAAATAATTTTTTAAAATAAAAACTTTTAAAAAAAAATCAACTAAAATAAAAATTTAATAAGAAACACAAGAAATAGGTATGAACATTCTGAGTCGATTTTTCATTTTTCAGTCATAATTCAAAATAAAAATATGAAATAGATTGTTTATCACATAGAAAATAATGTTAGTTTTCTTTGAAATTATATTGTAAAAAGAAAAAAACAATCCAATTAAACTAAAATTTGAATATGTAAACGAGAAATGGGTATCATGTTTTCAAATTTTTAATCTTATTTAACATTAACAATAGGAAAGTATTTTTCCTAATTCTAACGCATGTGTTATAGTATACGCTTTTAATTTACTAGAAAAAATTAAATTTTTTAGAACGAAAAGTTTTAAAAAGAAAAAAATAAACTAAAATAATTTTTTTTTCAGAATGTAAACTTTTAAAATCAAAAAAATCAATTAGAATAAAAATTTAACAAAAAACCCCGAAATAGGTACCAATATTTTAAGTCGCTTTTTCAACTTTTATCCATAATTTTAAATAACAGTAGGAAATATGTTGTTTCTCTCAATGGAAATAATGTAAGTTTTCCTTGAAATTTTTCAGTAAAAATTAAAAAACAATCCACTTAAACAATAATTTGAATACGTAAGTGAGAAATGTGTATCAAGTTTTTAAATTTTTAATCTTATTTAACCTTAACAGGAGGAAAGTATTTCTCCTCCTTTTAGCTCATGTGTTATAACATACGCTTCAAATTTATTAGATAATTTCTTTTTTCAAAACGTTAACTTTTAAAATGAAAAAAAATTAATTAAAAATAAAAATTTAATAAATTAAAATAAAAGTAGGAAATAAATTGCCTCTCTCAATGGAAATAATGTAAGTTTTCCTTAAAATTATACAATAAAAAGAAACAACAATCCAGTTAAACTATAATTTGAATACGTAAGTAAGAAATAGGTATCAAGTTTTAAAATTTTAATCTTATTTAATCTTAATAGTAGGAAGGTATTTTTCCTCATTCTAACACCTGTGTTATAGCATAAGCTTTTAATTTATTAGAAAAAAATAAAATTTTCAGAACTTAAACTTTTAAAATGAAAAAAATAAATTAAAATAAAAATTTAATAAAAAAGCATGAAATAGATACCAACATTGTGAGTAGGTTTTTCAATTTTTAGCCATAATTAAAAATAAAAGCAGGAAATATAATGTTTCTCTATGTGGAAATAATGTAAGTTTTCTTTGAAATTATACAGTAAAAATAAAAAATAATCCACTTAAACTATAATTTGAATACGTAAGTGAGAAATAGATATCAAGTTTTTAAATTTTTAATCTTATTTAACCTTAATAGTAGGAAAATATTTTTTCCTCATTCTAACTCCTGTGTTATAGCATACGCTTTTAATTTATTAGAAAAAAATAAAATTTTCAGAATGTAAACATTTAAAATGAAAAAAATCTTTTAAAATAAAAATTAAATAAAAGTAGAAAATAGGTACCATCATTCGGAGTCGTTTTTTCAATTTTTAGACATAATTAAAAATAATAGTAAGAAATATAATGTTTCTCTCAACGGAAATAATGTAAGTTTTCTGAGAAATTATGCAGTAAAAAAACAACAACAATCCACTTAAACTATAATTTGAATACATAAGTGAGAAATGAGTATCAAGTTTTTAAATTTTTAATCTTATTTAACTTAACAATAGGAAAGTATTTTTCCACATTCTAACTCCTATGTTATAGCATATGCTTTTAATTTATTAGAAAAAAATAAAATTTTCAGAATGTAAACTATTAAAATGAAAAAAATAAATTAAAATAAAAACTTAATAAAAAAGCCTATAATAGGTACCAACATTGTAGTCGTTTTTTCAATTTTTGCCATAATTAAAAATAAAAGTAGGAAATATAATGTTTCTTTCTGTGAAAATAATGTAAGTTTTCCTTGAAATTATACAGTAAAAAAAAAAACAATCCATTTAAACTATAATTTGAATACGTAACTGAGAAATGGGTATCAAGTTTTTAAATTTTTAATCTTATTTAACCTTAGCAGTAGGAAAATAATTTTTTCCTCATTCTAACTTCTGTGTTATAGCATACACTTTTAATTTATTAGAAAAAAAAAATTAGAATGTAAACTTTTAAAATGAAAAACATCTTTTAAAATAAAAATTAAATAAAAGTAGGAAATATGTACCAACATTCGGAGTCGCTTTTTCAATTTTTAGACATAATTAAAAATAATAGTAGAAATATAATGTTTCTCTCAATGGAAATAATGTAAGTTTTCTCAGAAATTATGCAGTAAAAAAACAACAATGCACTTAAACTAATTTGAATACGTAAGTGAGAAATGAGTATCAAGTTTTTAAATTTTTAATTTTATTTAACCTTAACAATAGAAAAAAAAAATTCCGTATTCTAACTCCTGTGTTATAGCATATGCTTTTAATTTATTAGAAAAAAAAATTTTTAGAATGTAAACTTTTAAAATGAAAAAAATAAATTAAAATAAAAACTTAATAAAAAAGCCTATAATAGGTACCAACATTGTAGTCATTTTTCCAATTTTAGCCATAATTAAAAATAAAAGTAGGAAATATAATGTTTCTTTCTATGAAAATAATGTAAGTTTTCTTTGAAATTATACAGTAAAAATAAAAAATAATCCACGTAAACTATAATTTGAATACGTAAGTGAGAAATGGGTATCAAGTTTTTAAATTTTTAATCTTATTTAACCTTAAGAGTAGGAAAACATTTTTCCTCCTAACTCCTAAGTTATAGCATATGCTTTTAATTTATTAGAAAAATGGGTATCAAGTTTCTAATTAAACTGTAATCTAATTAAACTGTAATTAAACTGTAATCAAGTTTCTAATTAAACTGTAATCTAATTAAACTGTAACTAACAATCTAATTAAACTGTAATTTGAATTCGTAAGTGAGAAATGGGTATCAAGTTTCTAAATTTTTAATCTTATTTAACATTAACTGTAGGAAAGTATTTTTCCACATTCCAATTCCTATGTTATAACATACGCTTTTAATTTATTAGAATGTAAACTTTTAAAATGAAAAAGATCAATTAAAAAAAAAATGTAATAAAAAGGCAAGAAATATGTACCAACATTCGGAGTCGCTTTTTTAATTTTTAGCCATAATTAATAATCAAAGTAGGAAATATAATGTTTCTCTCTGTGGAAAATAATGTAAATTTTCCTTAAAATTATACAGTAAAAAAAAAAATAATCTACTTAAACTATAATTTAAATATGTAAGTGAGAAATGGGTATCAAGTTTTTAAATTTTTAATCTTATTTAACTTTAACATTAGGAAAATATTTTTCCTCATTCTAACTCTTGTGTTATAGCATACACTTTTAATTTATTAGAAAATAAATAAAATTTTCAGAATGTAAACTTTTAAAATGAAAAAAATCTTTTTAAATAAAAATTTAATAAAAAAGACAGAAATAGGTACCAACATTCTGAGTCGCTTTTTTAATTTTTACCATAATTAAAAATAAAAGTATGAAATATATTGTTTCTCTCCATGAAAATAATGTAAGTTTTCTTTGAAATTATACAGTAAAAAGAAAAAATAATCCAGTTAAACTATAATTTGAATAATTATGTGAGAAATGGGTATCAAGTTTTTAAATTTTTAATCTTATTTAACCTTAACAGTAGAAAAGTATTTTTCCTCATTCTAACTCTTGTGTTATAGCATACACTTTTAATTTATTAGAAAAAAATAAAATTTTCAGAATGTAAACTTTTAAAATGAAAAAAATCTTTTAAAATAAAAATTTAATGAAAAAGCGAAAAGTAGGAACCAACATTCTGAGTCGCTTTTTTAATTTTTACCAAAATTGAAAATAAAAGTATGAAATATATTGTTTCTCTCCATGAAAATAATGTAAGTTTTCTGTAAAATTGTACAGTAAAAAGAAACAAGAATCCAGTTAAACTATAATTTGAATAATTATGTGAGAAATGGGTATCAAGTTTTTAAATTTTTAATCTTATTTAACCTTAACAGTAGGAAGGTATTTTTCCTCATTCTAACTCCTATGTTATAGCATACGCTTTTAATTTATTAGAAAAAAATAAATATTTCGAAATGTAAACTTTTAAAATGAAAAAAATCAATTAAAGTAAACATTTAATAAAAAAGACAGAAATTGGTACCAACATTTGGAGTCGCTTTTTCAATTTTAGCCATAATTAAAAATAATAGTAAGAAATATAATGTTTCTCTTAATGGAAATATTGTAAGTTTTCTCAGAAATTATGCAGTAAAAAAAACAACAATCCACTTAAACTATAATTTGAATACGTAAGTGAGAAATGAGTATCAAGTTTTTAAATATTTAATCTTATTTAACCTTAACAGTAGGAAAATATTTTTCCGCATTCCAACTCCTGTGTTATAGCATATGCTTTTAATTTATTAGAAAAAAATAAAATTTTCAGAACGTAAACTTTAAAAATGAAAAAAATAAATTAAAATAAAAATTTAATAAAAAAGTTTGAAATAGGTACCAACATTCTGAGTCGCTTTTTTAATTTTTAGCCATAATTAAAAATAAAATTAGTAAATATAATGTTTCTCTCTGTGGAAATAATGTAAATTTTCCTTGAAATTATACAGTAAAAATAAAAAATAATCCACTTAAACTATAATTTGAATACGTAAGTGAGAAATGGGTATCAAGTTTTTAAATTTTTAATCTTATTTAACCTTAACAGTAGGAAAATATTTTTCCTCCTTCTAACTCCTGAGTTATAGAATACGCTTTAAATTATTAGAAAAAAATAAAATTTTCAGAATGTATGCTTTTAAAATAAAAAAATTAAATTAAATTAAAAACTTAATAAAAAAGTCTGAAATTGGTACCAACATTCGTAGTCATTTTTCCAATTTTTAGCCAAATTTAAAAATAAAATTAGGAAATATAATGTTTCTCTCTATGGAAATAATGTAAGTTTTCCTTGAAATTATACAGTAAAAATAAAAAACAATCCACGTACACTATAATTTGAATATGTTAGTGAGAAATGGGTATCAAGTTTTTAAATTTTTAATCTTATTTAACCTTAACAATAGGAAAATATTTTTCTTCATTCTAACACCGGTGTTATAGCATACGCTTTTAATTTATTAGAAAATAAATATAATTTTCAGAATGTAAACTTTTAAAATGAAAAAAATCTTTAAACATAGAAATTAAAAAAAAGCCGAAAATAAGGTACCAACTTTCTAATTCACTTTTTTATTTTTTACCAAAATTAAAAATATAAGTAGGAAATATATTGTTTCTCTAATGAAAATAATGTAAGTTTTCTCTAAAATTGTACAGTAAAAAGAAACAACAATCACTTAAACTATAATTTGAATAATTAAGTGAGAAATGGGTATCAAGTTTTTTAATTTTTAATCTTATTTCACCTTCGCAGTAGGAAGGTATTTTTCCTCATTCTAACTCCTATGTTATAGCATACGCTTTTAATTTATTAGAAAAAAATAAATATTTAGAAAGTAAACTTTTAAAATGAAAAAAATCAATTAAAGTAAACATTTAATAAAAAAGCCGAAAATAGGTACCAACATTCGAGTTGCTTTTTCAATTTTTAGCCATAATTAAAAAATAATAGTAAGAAGTATAATGTTCTCTCAATGGAAATAATGTAAGTTTTCTCATAAATTATGCAGTAAAAAAAACAACAATCGACTTAAATTATAATTTGAATACGTAAGTGAGAAATGGTTATCAAGTTTTTAAATTTTTAATCTTATTTAACCTTAACAATAGGAAAATATTTTTCCTCATTCTAACTCCTGTGTTAAAAATAAAAGTAGGAAATATATTATTTCTGTTCATGAAAATAATGTAAGATCTCTTTGAAATTATAGTAAAAGGAAAAAATAATTCACTTAAACTATAATTTGCATACGTATTAGAGAAATGGGTATCAAGTTTTTAAAATTTTTAATCTTATTTAACATTAACAGTAGGAATTATTTTTCTACATTCTAACTCCTATGTTATAGGATACACTTTTAATTTATTAGAAAAAAATAAATTTTTAGACCCTAAACTTTTAAAAAAAAAATGAAAAAAATCAATTAGAATAAAAATTTAATAAAAGAGCCCGAAATAGGTACCAACATTCTGCGTCATTTTTTCAATTTTTAGCCATAATTTTAAATAAAAGTAGAAAATATATTGTTTCTCTCAATGAAATAATGTAAGTTTTCCTTGAAATTTTACAGTAAAATTAAAAAATAATACACTTAAACAATAATTTGAATACGTAAGTGAGAAATGGTATCAAGTTTTTAAAATTTTAATCTTATTTAACCGTAGCAGTAGGAAAGTTTTTTTCCTTATTCTAACTCATGTGTTATAGCATACATTTTTAATTTATTTAAAAAAATAAATTTTTTAGAACGTAAACTTTTAAAATGAAAAAAATCAATTAAAATAAAAATTTAATAAAAAAGCCGAAAATAGGTACCAATATTGTGAGTCGCTTTTTTAATTTTTAGCCATAATTAAAAATAAAAGTAATAAATAAATTGTCTCTCTCATGGAAATAATGTAAGTTTTTCTTAAAATTATATTTAAAAAGAAAAAACAATCTATTTAAACTATAATTTGAATACGTAAGTGAGAAATGAGTATCAAGTTTTTAAATTTTTAATCTTATTTAACGTTAACAGTAGGAAAGTATTTTTCCTTATTCTAACTCCTATGTTAAAGCATACGCTTTTAATTTATTAGAAAAAAATAAATATTTAGGAAAGTAAACTTTTGAAATGAAAAAAATCAATTAAAGTAAACATTTAATAAAAAAGCCGAAAATAGGTACCAACATTCGGAGTTGCTTTTTCAATTTTTAGCCATAATTAAAAAATAATAGTAAGAAGTATAATGTTTCTCTCAATGGAAATAATGTAAGTTTTCTCATAAATTATGCAGTAAAAAAAACAACAATCGACTTAAATTATAATTTGAATACGTAAGTGAGAAATGGTTATCAAGTTTTTAAATTTTTAATCTTATTTAACCTTAACAATAGGAAAATATTTTTCCTCATTCTAACTCCTGTGTTAAAAATAAAAGTAGGAAATATATTATTTCTGTTCATGAAAATAATGTAAGATCTCTTTGAAATTATAGTAAAAGGAAAAAATAATTCACTTAAACTATAATTTGCATACGTATTAGAGAAATGGGTATCAAGTTTTTAAATTTTTAATCTTATTTAACATTAACAGTAGGAAATTATTTTTCTACATTCTAACTCCTATGTTATAGGATACACTTTTAATTTATTATAAACAAATAAATTTTTAGACCCTAAACTTTTAAAATGAAAAAAATCAATTAGAATAAAAATTTAATAAAAGAGCCCGAAATAGGTACCAACATTCTGCGTCATTTTTTCAATTTTTAGCCATAATTTTAAATAAAAGTAGAAAATATGTTGTTTCTCTCACATGAAATAATGTAAGTTTTCCTTGAAATTTTACAGTAAAATTAAAAAATAATACACTTAAACAATAATTGAATACGTTAGTGAGAAATGGGTATCAAGTTTTTAAAATTTTAATCTTATTTAACCGTAGCAGTAGGAAAGTTTTTTTCCTTATTCTAACTCATGTGTTATAGCATACATTTTTAATTTATTTAAAAAAATAAATTTTTTAGAACGTAAACTTTTAAAATGAAAAAAATCAATTAAAATAAAAATTTAATAAAAAAGCCCGAAATAGGTACCAATATTGTGAGTCGCTTTTTTAATTTTTAGCCATAATTAAAAATAAAAGTAATAAATAAATTGTCTCTCTCAATGGAAATAATGTACGTTTTTCTTAAAATTATACTTAAAAAGAAAAAACAATCTATTTAAACTATAATTTGAATACGTAAGTGAGAAATGAGTATCAAGTTTTTAAATTTTTAATCTTATTTAACGTTAACAGTAGGAAAGTATTTTTCCTTATTCTAACTCCTATGTTAAAGCATACGCTTTTAATTATTAGAAAAAAATATTTTGTTAGAACATAAACTTTTAAAATGAAATACATCAATTAAAATAAAAGTTTAATAAAAAAACCCGAAATAAGTACCAACATTTTGAATCGCTTTTTTAATTTTTAGCGATAAGTAAAATTAAAAGTAGAAAATATAATGTTTCTCTCTATGGACATAATGTAAGTTTTCCATGAAATTATACGGTAAAAAAAAACAATCCACTTAAACTATAATTTGCATACGTAAGTGAGAAATGAGTATCAAGTTTTTAAATTTTTAATCTTATTTAACATTAATAGTAGGAAAATATTTTCCTCATTCTAACTCCTGTGTTATAGCATACGCTTTTAATTTATTAGAAAAAAATAAATTTTTTAGAAAGCAAACTTTTAAAATGAAAAAAATCAATTAGAATAAAAATTTAATAAAAGAGCCCTAAATAGGTACCATCATTGTACGTCACTTTTTTAATTTTTAGCCATAATTTTAAATAAAAGTAGGAAATATGTTGTTTCTCTCAATGGAAACAATGTAAGTTTTCCTTGAAATTTTATAGTTAAAATTAAAAAACAATCCACTTAAACAATAATTTGAATACGTAAGTGAGAAATGGGTATCAATTTTTTAAAATTTTAATCTTATTTAACCTTAGTAGTAGGAAAGTTTTTTTTTTATTCTAACTCCTGTGTTGTAGCATACATTTTAAATTTATTAGAAAAATAAAATTTTTAGAACGTAAACTTTTAAAATGAAAAAATTAATTAAAAATAAAAATTTAATAAAAATCACCAAACCAGGTACCAACATTCTGAGTCGCTTTTTAAATTTTTAGCCATAATTTTAAATAAAAGTAGAAAATATGTTGTCTCTCCCAATGGAAATAATGTAAGTTTTTCTTGAAATTATACTTTAAAAAGAAAAAACAATCCATTTAAACTATAATTACGTAAGTGAGAAATATGTATCAAGTTTTTAAAATTTTTAATCTTATTTAACATTAACAATAACAAAGTATTTTTCCTCATTCTAACTCCTGTGTTATAGCATACGCTTTAAATTTATTAGAAAAAAATAAATATTTTAGAACGTAAACTTTTAAAATGAAAAACATCAATTAAAATAAAAATTTAATAAAAAACCCGAAATAAGTACCAACATTTTAAATCGCTTTTTTAATTTTTAGCGATAAGTAAAAATAAAAGTAGGAAATATAATGTTTCTCTCTTTGAAAATAATGTAAGTTTTCCATGAAATTATACAGTAAAAAAAAACAATCTATTTAAACTATAATTTGAATACGTAAGTGAGAAATGGGTATCAAGTTTTTAAATTTTTAATCTTATTTAACCTTAACAGTAGGAAATTATTTTCCTCTTTTTAACTCTTATGTTATAGCATACACTTTAATTTATTAGAAAAAAATATTTCAGAATGTAAACTTTTAAAATTAAAAAAAGCAGTTGAAATAAACATTTAATAAAAGAGGCGGAAATAGGTACCAACATTGTGGGTCGCTTTTTTAATTTTTGGCCATAATTAAAAATAAAGGTAGGAAGTAAATTGTTTCTCTCAATGGAAGTAATGTAAGTTTTCCTTGAAATTATACTATAAAAAGAAAAAATAATCCATTTAGACTATAATTTGAATTCGTAAGAAATGGGTATCAAATTTTTAAATTTTTAATCTTATTTAACGTTAACAGTACGAAATTATTTTTCCTCATTCTAACTCATGTGTTACAGCATACGCTTTTAATTTATCATAAAAAAAATAAAATTTTCAGAATGTAAACTTTTAAAATGAAAAAAATCTTTTAAAAAAAAATTTAATAAAAAAGCCAAAAATAGGTACCAACATTCTGAGTCGCTTTTTTAATTTTTACCATAATTAAAAATAAAAGTAGCTAATATATTGTTTCTCTCAATGAAAATAATGTAAGTTCTCTTTGAAATTATACTAAAAAGAAAAAATAATTCACTTAAACTATAATTTGCATACGTAAGTGAGAAATGGGTATCAACTTTTAAAATTTTTAATCTTATTTAACATTAATAGTACGAAAGTATTTTCCTCATTCTAACTCCTATATTATAGCATACACTTTTAATTTATTTGAAAAATAAATTTTTTAGAACGTAAATATTTAAAATAAAAAAAATCAATTAGAATAAAAATTAAATAAAAGAGTCCGAAATAGGTACCAACATTCTGCGTCGCTTTTTTCAATTTTTAGCCATAATTTTAAATAAAAGTGGGAAATATGTTATTTTTCCTAGAGGAAATAATGTAAGTTTTTCTTGAAATTTTACAGTAAAAATTAAAAAAACAATCTACTTAAACAATAATTTGAATACGTAAGTGAGAAATGCGTATCAAGTTTTTAAATTTTTAATCTTATTTAACCTTAGCAGTAGGAAAGTTTTTTTCCTCATTCTAACTCCTGTGTTATAGCATACGTTTTAATTTATTAGAAAAAAATAAATTTTTTAGAACGTAAACTTTTAAAATGAAAAAAATTATTTAAAATAAAAATTTAATAAAAAAATCCCGAAATAGGTACCAACATTCTGAGTCATTTTTTTAATTTTTAGCCATAATTAAAAATAAAAGTAGTAATATATTGTTTCTCCACATGAAAATAATGTAATTTTTCTTTGAAATTATAGAGTAAAAGAAACAACAATCCACTTAAACTGTAATTTGAATACGTAAGTGAGAAATGGGTATCAAGTTTTTAATTTTTAATCTTATTTAACCTTAATAGTAGGAAATTGTTTTTCTGCATTCTAACACCTGTGTTATAGCATACACTTTTAATTTATTAGAAAAAAATAATTTTTTCGGAACGTAAACTTTTAAAATGAAAAAGTAAATTAGAATAAAAATGTAATAAAAAAGCCTGAAATAGGTACCAACATTATGTGTCGCTTTTTTAATTTTTAGCCATAATTTTAAATAAAAGTAGAAAATATGTTGTTTCTCTCAATGCTAATAACGTATGTTTTTCTTGAATTTTTACAGTGAAAATTAAAAAGTAATCCACTTAAACAATAATTTGAATATGTAAGTGAGAAATGGGTATCAAGTTTTTAAATTTGTAATCTTTTTTAATCTTAGCAGTAGGAAAGTTTTTTTACTCATTCTAACTCTTGTGTTATAGCATAAACTTTAAATTTATTAGAAAAAAATAAAATTTTCAGAACGTAAACTTTTAAAATGAAAAAAAATTAATTAAAAATAAAAATTTAATAAAAAAACCCGAAATAGGTACCAATTTTTTGAATCGCTTTTTTAATTTTTAGCCATAAGTAAAAATAAAAGTAAGAAATAAATTGTTTCTCTCAGTGAAAATAATATAAGTTTTCCTTGAAATTATACTGTAAAAAAAATACTTTTAAACTATAATTTGAATACGTAATGAGAATGGGTATTAAGTTTTTAAATTTTTAATCGTATTTAACCTTAATAGTTGGAAAGTATTTTCTACTTCTAACTCTTGTGTTATAACATACGCTTTAACTTTATTAGAAAAAAATTATTATTTCAGAATAATAATTGTTTTTCAATGGAAATAATATAATTTCCTTGAAATTTTACTGTAAAAAAAAAAACAATCATTTTAAACGATAATTTAAATACGTAAGTGAGAAATATGTATGATGTTTTTAAATTTTTAATCTTATTTAACATTAACAGTTGGAAAGTATTTTCTTCCTTCTAACTCCTGTGTTATATCATACGCTTTAAATTTATTAGAAAAAAATTATATTTCAGAATGTTAACTAATAAAATTAAAAAAAAAATTAAAATAAAAATTTAATAAGAAAGACAGAAATAGATACCAACATTCTGGGTCGCTTTTTTAATTTTTAGCCATATGTAAAAATAAAAGTAGGAAATAAATTGTTTTTCTCAATGGAAATAATGTAAATTTGCTTTGAAATTACACAGCAAAAAAAAAAAAATAATTCACTTAAAATATAATTTGAATACGTAAGTAATAAATGGGTATCAAGTTTTTAAATTTTTAATCTTATTTAACCTTAACAGTAGGAAATTTTTTTCCTCCTTCTAACTCCTATGTTATATCATACGCTTTAATTTATTAGAAAAAAAATAAATATTTCATAATGTAAACTTTAAAAAAAAAAAGTCAATAAAATAAACATTTAAAAAGAAAGGCGGAAATAGGTACCAACATTCTAGGTCACTTTTTTAATTTTTAGCCATGTGTAAAAATAAAAGTAGGAAATAAATTATTTCTCTCAATGGAAATAATGTAAATTTTCTTTGAAATTATACTGTAAAAAAAAAAAAAATCCATTTAAACTATAATTTGAATACGTAAGTGTGAAATGGGTATCATATTTTTAAATTTTTAATCTTATTTAACGTTAACAGTAGGAAATTATTTTTCCTCCTTCTAACTCATGTATTATAGCATATGCTTTAAATTTATTAGAAAAAGATAAATATTTCAGAATGTGAACTTTTAAATTGAAAAAAATCAATTAAAATAAACATTTAATAGAAAAACAGGAAATAGGTACCAACATTTTGGGTTGCTTTTTTAATTTTTAGACATAATTAAAAATAAAAGTAGGAAATATATTATTTCTCCACATGAAAATAACGTAAGTTTTCTTGGAAATCATATAGTAAAAAGAAACAAGAATCCACTTAAACTATAATTTGAATACGTAAGTGAGAAATAGGTATCAAGTTTTAAAAATTTTAATCTTATTTAACATTAACATCAGGAAACTATTTTTCTAATTCTAACACCTGTGTTATAGCATACGCTTTTAATTTATTAGAATAAAAATAAAAATTTCAGAACGTAAACTTTAAAAAAAAAATTAATTAGAATAAAAATTTAATAAAAAAGCCTAAAATAGGTACCAACATTATGTGTCACTTTTTTAATTTTTAGCCATAATTTTAAATAAAAGTAGAAAATATGTTGTTTCTCTCAATGCTAATAACGTATGTTTTTCTTGAATTTTTACAGTAAAAATTAAAAAATAATCCACTTAAACAATAATTTGAATATGTAAGTGAGAAATGGGTATCAAGTTTTTAAATTTGTAATCTTTTTTAATCTTAGCAGTAGGAAAGTTTTTTTACTCATTCTAACTCTTTTGTTATAGCATAAACTTAAATTTATTAGAAAAAATAAAATTTTTCAGAACGTAAACTTTTAAAATGAAAAAAAATCAATTAAAATAAAAATTTAATAAAAAACCCGAAATAGGTACCAATTTTCTGAATCGCTTTTTTAATTTTTACCCATAAGTAAAAATAAAAGTAAGAAATAAATTGTTTCTCTCAGTGAAAATAATATAAGTTTTCCTTGAAATTATACTGTAAAAAAAATTCTCTTAAACTATAATTTGAATACGTAAATGAGAAATGGGTATTAAGTTTTTAAATTTTTAATCGTATTTAACCTTAATAGTTGGAAAGTATTTTTCCTACTTCTAACTCTTGTGTTATAACATACGCTTTAACTTTATTAGAAAAAAATTATTATTTCAGAATAATAATTGTTTCTTTAAATGGAAATAATATAAGTTTCCTTGAAATTTTACTGTAAAAAAAAACAATCATTTTAAACGATAATTTAAATACGTAACTGAGAAATATGTATGATGTTTTTAAATTTTTATTCTTATTAACATTAACAGTTGGAAAGTATTTTCTTCCTTCTAACTCCTGTGTTATATCATACGCTTTAAATTTATTAGAAAAAAATTATTATTTCAGAATGTAAACTAATAAAATTAAAAAAAATCAATTAAAATAAACATTTAATAAGAAAGACAGAATAGATACCAACATTCTGGGTCGCTTTTTTAATTTTTAGCCATATGTAAAAATAAAAGTAGGAAATAAATTATTTTTCTCAATGGAAATAATGTAAATTTGCTTTGAAATTACACAGCAAAAAGAAAAAATAATTCACTTAAAATATAATTTGAATACGTAAGTAAGAAATGGGTATCAAGTTTTTAAATTTTTAATCTTATTTAACCTTAACAGTAGGAAATTATTTTCCTCCTTCTAACTCCTATGTTATATCATACGCTTTAATTTATTAGAAAAAAAATAAATATTTCATAATGTAAACTAAAAAAAAAAGTCAATTAAAATAAACATTTAAAAAGAAAGGCGGAAATAGGTACCAACATTCTAGGTCACTTTTTTAATTTTTAGCCATGTGTAAAAATAAAAGTAGGAAATAAATTATTTCTCTCAATGGAAATAATGTAAATTTTCTTTGAAATTATACTGTAAAAAGAAAAAAAAATCCATTTAAACTATAATTTGAATACGTAAGTGTGAAATGGGTATCATATTTTTAAATTTTTAATCTTATTTAACGTTAACAGTAGGAAATTATTTTTCCTCCTTCTAACTCCTGTATTATAGCATATGTTTTAAATTTATTAGAAAAAGATAAATATTTCAGAATGTGAACTTTTAAATTGAAAAAAATCAATTAAAATAAACATTTAATAGAAAAACTGGAAATAGGTACCAACATTTTGGGTTGCTTTTTTAATTTTTAGACATAATTAAAAATAAAAGTAGGAAATATATTATTTCTCCACATGAAAATAACGTAAGTTTTCTTGGAAATCATATAGTAAAAAGAAACAAGAATCCACTTAAACTATAATTTGAATACGTAAGTGAGAAATATGTATCAAGTTTTAAAAATTTTAATCTTATTTAACATTAACATCAGGAAAGTATTTTCCTAATTCTAACACCTGTGTTATAGCATACGCTTTTAATTTATTAGAAAAAAAATAAAAATTTCAGAACGTAAACTTTAAAAAAAAAATTAGAATAAAAATTAATAAAAAAGCCTGAAATAGGTACCAATATTATGCGTCACTTTTTAAATTTTTAGCCATAATTTTAAATAAAAGTAGAAAATATGTTGTTTCTCTCAATGCTAATAACGTATGTTTTTCTTGAATTTTTACAGTAAAAATTAAAAAATAATCCACTTAAACAATAATTTGAATATGTAAGTGAGAAATGGGTATCAAGTTTTTAAATTTGTAATCTTTTTTAATCTTAGCAGTAGGAAAGTTTTTTTACTCATTCTAACTCTTGTGTTATAGCATAAACTTTAAATTTATTAGAAAAAAATAAAATTTTCAGAACGTAAACTTTTAAAATGAAAAAAAATCAATTAAAATAAAAATTTAATAAAAAAACCCGAAATAGGTACCAATTTTCTGAATCGCTTTTTTAATTTTTACCCATAAGTAAAAATAAGTAAGAAATAAATTATTTCTCTCAGTGAAAATAATATAAGTTTTCCTTAAAATTATACTGTAAAAAAAAACTTTTAAAATATAATTTGAATACGTAAATGAGAAATGGGTATTAAGTTTTTAAATTTTTAATCGTATTTAACCTTAATAGTTGGAAAGTATTTTTCCTACTTCTAACTCTTGTGTTATAACATACGCTTTAACTTTATTAGAAAAAAAAATATTAATTCAGAATAATAATTGTTTCTTTCAATGGAAATAATATAAGTTTCCTTGAAATTTTACTGTAAAAAAAAACAATCATTTTAAACGATAATTTAAATACGTAAGTGAGAAATAGGTATGATGTTTTTAAATTTTTAATCTTATTTAACATTAACAGTTGGAAAGTATTTTCTTCCTTCTAACTCCTGTGTTATATCATACGCTTTAAATTTATTAGAAAAAATTATTATTTCAGAATGTAAACTAATAAAATTAAAAAAAATCAATTAAAATAAACATTTAATAAGACAGACAGAAATAGATACCAACATTCTGGGTCGCTTTTTTAATTTTTAGCCATATGTAAAAATAAAAGTAGGAAATAAATTATTTTTCTCAATGGAAATAATGTAAATTTGCTTTGAAATTACACAGCAAAAAGAAAAAATAATTCACTTAAAATATAATTTGAATACGTAAGTAAGAAATGGGTATCAAGTTTTTAAATTTTTAATCTTATTTAACCTTAACAGTAGGAAATTATTTTCCTCCTTCTAACTCCTATGTTATATCATACGCTTTAATTTATTAGAAAAAAATAAATATTTCATAATGTAAACTTAAAAAAAAAAAGTCAATTAAAATAAACATTTAAAAAGAAAGGCGGAAATAGGTACCAACATTCTAGGTCACTTTTTTAATTTTTAGCCATGTGTAAAAATAAAAGTAGGAAATAAATTATTTCTCTCAATGGAAATAATGTAAATTTTCTTTGAAATTATACTGTAAAAAAAAAAAAAAATCCATTTAAACTATAATTTGAATACGTAAGTGTGAAATGGGTATCATATTTTTAAATTTTTAATCTTATTTAACGTTAACAGTAGGAAATTATTTTTCCTCCTTCTAACTCCTGTATTATAGCATATGTTTTAAATTTATTAGAAAAAGATAAATATTTCAGAATGTGAACTTTTAAATTGAAAAAAATCAATTAAAATAAACATTTAATAGAAAAACTGGAAATAGGTACCAACATTTTGGGTTGCTTTTTTAATTTTTAGACATAATTAAAAATAAAAGTAGGAAATATATTATTTCTCCACATGAAAATAACGTAAGTTTTCTTGGAAATCATATAGTAAAAAGAAACAAGAATCCACTTAAACTATAATTTGAATACGTAAGTGAGAAATGTATATCAAGTTTTTAAATTTTTAATCTTATTTAACATTAACAGTAGGAAAGTATTTTTCCTCATTTTAACAACTATATTACAGAGTACGCTTTTAATTTATTAGAAAAAAATAATTTTTTCAGAACGTAAACTTTTAAAATAAAAAAATTAATTACAATAATAATTTAATAAAAAAGCCTGAAATAGGTACCAACATTATGCGTCGATTTTTCAAATTTTAGCCATAATTTTAAATAAAAGTAGGAAATATGTTGTTTCTCAATAGAAATAATGTAAGTTTTCCTTGAAATTTTACAGTAAAAATTAAAAAATATTCCACTTAAACAATAATTTGAATACGTAAGTGAGAAATGGGTATAAAGTTTTTAAATTTTAAATTTTATTTAACCTTATCAGTAGGAAAGTTTTTTTCCTCATTCTAACTCTTGTGTTATAGCATACGCTTTTAATTTATTAGAAAAAAATAAATTTTTCAGAATGTAAACTTTTAAAATGAAAAAAAATCAATTAGAATAAAAATTTAATAAAAAAGCCTGAAATAGGTACCAACTTTATGCGTAGCTTTTTCAAATTTTAGCCATAATTTTAAATAAAAGCAGGAAATATGTTATTTCTCTCAGTGGGAATAATGTAAGTTCTCCTTAAAATTATATTGTAAAAAGAAAAAATAATCCATTTAAACTATAATTTGAATACATAATTGAGAAATGGGTATCAAGTTTTTAAATTTCTAATATTATTTAACGTTAACAGTAGGAAAGTATTTTTTCTTCTTCTAACTCTTGTCTTATAGCATACGCTTTAAATTTATTAGAAAAAAAAATATTTCAGAATGTGAACTTTTAAATTAAAAAAATCATTTAAAATAAACATTTTATAAAAAAGCCGGAAATAGGTACCAACATTTTGGGTCACTTTTTTAATTTTTAGCTATAATTAAAAATAAAAGTGGGAAATATATTGTTTCTCCACATGAAAATAATGTAAGTTTTCTTTGAAATCATACAGTAAAAAGAAACAACAATCAACTTAAACTATAATTTGAATACGTAAGTGAGAAATGTGTATCAATTTTTTAAATTTTTAATCTGATTTAACCTTAACAGTAGGAAAGTATTTTTCTGCATTCCAACTCCTGTGTTATAGGTACCAACATTCGGAGTCGCTTTTTCAATTTTTAGCCATAATTAAAAATAAAAGTAGGAAATATAATGTTTCTCTCTATGAAAATAATATAAGTTTTCCTTGAAATTATATAGTAAAAATAAAAAACAATCCACTTAAACTATAATTTAAATACGTAAGTGAGAAATGAGTATCAAGTTTTTAAATTTTTAATCTTATTTAACCTTAACAGTAGGAAAATATTTTTTCCTTATTCTAACTTTTGTGTTATAGCATACGCTTTTAATTTATCAGAAGAAAATAAAATTTTCAGAATGTAAACTTTTAAAATGAATAAAATCTTTTAAAATAAGAATTTAATAAAAAAAGCCGAAAATAGGTACCAACATTCTGAGTCGCTTTTTTAATTTTTACCATAATTAAAAATAAAAGTAGGTAATATATTGTTTCTCTCCATGAAAATAATGTTAGTTTCTTAGAAATTACAGTAAAAACAAAAAAATAATTCACTTAAACTATAATTTGCATACATAAATGAGAAATGGGTATCAAGTTTTTAAATTTTTAATCTTATTTAACATTAACAGCAGGAAAGTAGTTTTCCTCATTCTAACTCGTGTGTTATAACATACGCTTTTAATTTATTAGAAAAAAATAAAATTTTCAGAACGTAAACTTTTAAAATAAAAAAAATCAATTAGAATAAAAATTTAATAAAAGAGCCCGAAATAGGTACCAACATTCTGCGTAGCTTTTTCAATTTTTAGCTATAATTTTAAATAAAAATAGGAAATATGTTGTTTCTATCAATGGAAATAATGAAAGTTTTCCTTGAAATTTTACAGTAAAAATTAAAAAACAATCCACTTAAACAATAATTTGAATACGTAAGTGAGAAATGAGTATCAAGTTTTTAAATTTTTAATCTTATTTAACCTTAGCAGTAGGAAAGTTTTTTTCCTCATTCTAACTCTTGTGTTTTAGTATACGTTTTTAATTTATTAGAAAAAATTAAATTTTTTAGAATGTAAACTTTTAAAATGAAAAACATCAATTAAAATAAAAATTTAATAAAAAAACCCGAAATAGGTACCAACATTTTGAATTGCTTTTTTAATTTTTAGAAATAAGTAAAACTAAAAGTATGAAATAAATTATTTCTATCAATGGAAATAATGTAAGTTTTTCTTGAAATTATACTGTAAAAAGAAAAAACAATCAATTTAAACTATAATTTGAATACGTAAGTGAGAAATGGGTATCAAGTTTTAAGTTTTTGATCTTATTTAACCTAATAGTAGGAAAGTATTTTTCCTCCGTTTAACTCATGTGTTATAGCATACCCTTCAACTTTATTTGAAAAAAATAAAATTTTCAGAACGTAAACTTTTAAAATAAAAAAAATCAATTAAAAAAAATTTAATAAAAAAACCCGAAATAGCTACCAACATTCTGAGTCGCTTTTTAATTTTTAACCATAATTAAAAATAAAAGTATGAAATAAATTGTCTATATTAATGGAAATAATGTAAGTTTTCCTTGAAATTATACTATAAAAAGATAAAACAATCCATTTAAACTATAATTTGAATACGTAAGTGAGAAATGGGTATCAAGTTTTTAAATTTTTAATCTTATTTAACCTTAACAGTAGGAAAGTATTTTTCTGCATTCTAACTCCTGTGTTATAGCATACACTTTTAATTTATTAGAAAAAATTAATTTTTTTAGAACGTAAACTTTTAAAATGAAAAACATCAATTAAAATAAAAATTTAATAAAAAAACCCGAAATAGGTACCAACATTTTGAATTGCTTTTTTAATTTTTAGCCATAAGTAAAAATAAAAGTAGGAAATAAATTATTTCTGTCAATGGAAATAATGTATGTTTTCCTTGAAATTATACTGTAAAAAGAAAAAATAATTTATTTAAACTATAATTTGAATACGTAAGTGAGAAATGAGTGTCAAGTTTTAAGTTTTTAATCTTATTTAACCTTAACAGTAAGAAAGTATTTTTCCTTTGTTTAACTCCTGTGTTATAGCAGACGCTTCAACTTTATTTGAAAAAAATAAAATTTTCAGAACGTAAACTTTGAAAATGAAAAAAAATCAATTAAAAAAAGTTTAATAAAAAACTCGAAATATTACCAACATTCTGAGTCGCTTTTTTAAATTTTAACCATAATTAAAAATAAAAGTATGAAATAAATTATCTCTTTTAATGGAAATAATGTAAGTTTTCCTTAAAATTATACTATAAAAAGAAAAAACAATCCATTTAAACTATAATTTGAATACGTAAGTGAGACATGGGTATCAAATTTTTAAATTTTTAATCTTATTTAACATTAACAGTAGAAAAGTATTTTTCATCATTCTAACTCCTGTGCTATAGCATACATTTTTAATTTATTGGAAAAAATAAATTTTTTAGAATGTAAACTTTTAAAATAAAAAACATCAATTAAAATAAAAATTTAATAAAAAACCCAGAAATAGGTACCAATATTTTGAGTCGCTTTTTAATTTTTAGCCATAAGTAAAAATAAACGTAGGAAATAAATTGTTTCTATCAATGAAAATAATGTAAGTTTTCCTTGAAATTATACCGTAAAAAGAAAAAAAATAATCCATTCAAACTATAATTCGAATACGTAAGTGAGAACTGAGTATCAAGTTTTAAGTTTTTAATCTTATTTAACCTTAACAGTAGGAAAGTATTTTTCCTCCATTTAACTCCTGTGTTATAGCATACGCTTCAACTTTATTTGAAAAAATAAAATTTTCAGAACGTAAACTTTTAAAATGAAAAAAAATCAATTAAAATAAAAAATTAATAAAAAAGCCTGAAATAAGTACCAACATTCTGAGTCGCTTTTTAATTTTTAACCATAATTAAAAATAAAAGTAGGAAATAAATTGTCTCTCTCAATGGAAAAGATGTAAGTTTTCCTTGAAATTATACTGTAAAAAGAATAAACAATCCATTTAAACTATAATTTGAGTACATAAGTGAAAAATGGGTATCAAGTTTTTAAAATTTTTAATCTTATTTAACCTTAACAGTAGTAAAGTATTTGTAACACCCCCACCACTAAATATAAATATTGATATAACAATAATTTTGACAAGGTAGCACATGTGTGTATATGTGTATATATATAATTTTTTTTGTCAACTGCAGCATTTTGAAAAAACAGTAAAATGGTTTTCTTACATATAACCCTGTGTATAGAAAAATCACCATTTATATAAAAAAAATACAACACCCATCATAGTCACACTATTCTCAAACTTATTTACTATAAAATTTCAAGAGTTATATAGGACACGACATCCTAAAGTTATAATACGATAGACTCAAAAATCAAAACAATAGCCTACACTTTCAGAAGAAGTAAAGACATTTTGCATCTTGTAACTCTTTATATATAGACAACAATTTACACAATAATAATGATTGTAAAAAATTAGAATATGCCCACAACACAACCCAACAGGTCATCATCCATATACAGTGATCCTCAAAAGCTTGTAAGAGCTCCAACAACTAGCCTAGTAAGCCTCAGAGTCTCAGGTATCACCATGCTTACCTACAATGCATGAACTACACGAGCTATTGCCCAGTAAGCAAAAATCATGCATGCTGAAGAGATAATCTAACATATATGCGATGCATCTCTATGAAATCATGCTAGGAATGCAAGCTCCTGAAACAAAACACTTCATTCAAAATCATTTTCCATCACTGGCCCTTGACCCACCTACTATGTACCGGATATAGCTCTCAACAATATCAATAATTACATGGCCATAAACAAATTGATAGGGTCCGGGGGCCATCTCCTAGGATCACCAGAGGTCCACCCCCTGTCTTCCCCTGTGATCCTCCAGAAGTCTTCCTACCAGTGGCATCAATAAGGGCACAGTCAAGTGGTCTACCCTCTCGTGACCACTAGAGGCACACCCCCTGTCAACCCGTATGATTCTTCGAGAAGTAACACTCATGACGCCCTAAAATATCACATAAGCACGCCTCACATGCCTCGGTACACTAGTAGTGGCCAACCAAAATATTTTTTTTCTTCTGGAAATAATGTCTCAAATCATATCATACATGCAAGGACCTAAACTATACTCATATATCGTGCATGCACATGTAAATGCTCATGAATGGTATGTTCAATATGAAATGTAAGTCATCTTGCTCTCAACATGTTTCAAGAATCATAAAACTCTTAAGGTACATACTATACTTGTCATCCAATCAATTTAAATATCATCAACACATTAAGTATAAATGCTTCAAGACATATTATGTTCATGCATTGTAGTTGCAAATGGATTTTCACTTACCTTTGATCGGTTGTGTGTTACTTCTAGGTTTCTTAAGTATACTTCCCAACCCTAGATGTGAAACAATCTATAAAAATACAAGATATCAATCACCATCCTCAATTAACAAGTTCATTATACCTAATGTAGTATAAAGATCTTGAATCTCAATTTAATTAAACAACCTTACCACTTAGAAACTATAACAAAATACAAACTTCTACGCACCTTTGTTCCACATCTTAAATGTATACTAACCTCACTTAATTGATGTATTATAACTCTTATAACATCGTCCTAAATGTTAGGGATCAAATGCACCACATCAATGCTGGAACATGTTAATGAACCAAGTGAGATAGATTCACAACTTCACATTTTCTTGCTGCCACATTAATTTGCATGATGATTTTGATACCCTAAGACATAGTCATTCACTCCCCAATTTTTATCACACTTAGATGACATAAAAAAAAATGTAACCATGTCATATAATGGCTAAAACTCATGGATATAGCTTCCCAAGTTCAGCTCCCTTCACAATATATGAAATAGATTTTTCCTACCGTGACAGTTTTGCGCACTTCATGACATTAATGGTTTTGACACCCTTAAGTATATTCAATCACTCCCAAATTTTCACCACACTTATATGACATATACAAAGAGAAAACCAGGTCATAGTATTGCTAAAACTAATGGATTTAATGCTGTAAAACCAGTCCCCTTACATAGGACAGAATCTGAAATTCGATGGAGACAGTTCTGAGCATCTCTTTAATTATCATGCCATATTTTAATTTCTAACCGATGAAAATTTATTCCAATACTCTTAAATCCTACATGAACGTGTATATGATGATACTTACAGGTTTTATTCAATATACCATACACTTTTGAAGCATAAAACACAAGAATACATCAAGGTGACAGTTTCTAGCACAAGTATTTTCTATCAAGTATTTGCAACCAAAAACCCTTTCTTTGTGCACCAACGCCTATCTAATAACATCCTAACACATTTATAAATAATATTCAAAGCTTAATAAATCAATAAACCTCAAAATAAATTTGAAAGTCATGCCAAACCCGTAGGTTAAGCTCACCTTGCACAGTTTTCTACTTGAACTTGTTTATTTCTCCTCCCCTTTGCTTGTTTTGCCTCCTTTTTTGGTTGGAATCACTTAGGACCTATTTAGAGAGCTTTTTCTATGTCTTTGGAAGCTAAAATGGTTCAGAAGAAGGTTCAAGTCGAGGCTGTTAGCTTAAGAGTGAAGAATAGATTGAGGTGCTAGCTTGAAAAGTCTAAGCATGAGGTGGTATAAGCTTGATGTGACATGTAGTGGTAAAATCTGATTTTCTCCCTTATCTTGCAGCTCTAATCTTATATGTCTCACCTATTATTATTTGGTTGCAACCTATCTTGGTCACCATTTATTCCCGTAGCTACTTCCTATGTCCGTTCATTAGGTTCTTCACCCAAAAAATTATCGATTCTTGCCCGATTGATAAGTTTGTACACCGATAGTGTTACAAACCTATAAACCTAGTTATATAACATTTAAATTATAGTACTGTATGTCTAGTTGTCCCAAGTGTATGATTTAAATATACATATAATATTAAAATTCACGATCGAACTGACTCACTTTCTATAAATTTTTCGATGACACATTTCGAACTCCTAAGGTTACCACATGTAACCTAGCACTATTTACTATATTGATACCTAACTTTCTTCTTATCTCAATACAAAATCAACCACTTAGGTTAGGAAATTCAATAACTAATACTGTGCTAGAGCTTCCGAATTAAGTTCAATATTCAAGAATGTCGTATAAAAGAATTGAAATATGCAATTTCAATATAAATGCAAGTAGCATATAAAATTAACACATAATGCATGAATCATATTTGGTCAGATGAGTAGTGAGAAGTTCGGGTATCACAGTATTTTTCCTCCTTCTAACACCTGTGTTATAGCATATTCTTTAAATTTATTAGAAAAAAATAAAATTTTCAGAACATAAACTTTTAAAATGAAAAAAAATTAATTAAAAATAAAAATATAATAAAAAAGCCTGAAATAAGTACCAACATTCTGAGTTGCTTTTTTAATTTTTAGCAATAATTAAAAATAAAAGTAGGAAATAAATTGTCTCTCTCAATGGAAATAATATAAGTTTTTCTTGAAATTATACAGTAAAAAGAAAACACAATCCTTTTAAACTATAATTTGAATACGTAATTGAAAAATGGGTATCAAGTTTTTAAATTTTTAATCTTATTTAACCTTAATAGTTGGAAAGTGTTTTTCCTCATTCTAACTCCTGTGTTATAGCATACACTTTAAATTTATTAGAAAAAAAATATTATTTCAGAATGTAAACTTATAAAATTAAAAAAATCAATTAAAATAAATATTGAAAAAAAATGAAAATAGGTACCAACATTCTGAGTTATTTTTTTTTAGCCATAATTAAAAATAAAAGTAGGAAATATATTGTTTCTCTCTATGAAAATAATGTAAGTTTTCTTTGAAATTATTCAATAAAAAGAAAAAATAATTCACTTAAAATATAATTTGAATACATAAGTGAGAAATAGGTAACAAATTTTTTAAAATTTTAATTTCATTTAACCTTAACAGTAGGAAAGTATTTTTCCTCCTTCTAACTCATGTGTCATAGCATACGCTTTAATTTATTAGAAAAAAATAAATATTTCAGAATGTAAACTTTTAAAATGAAAATAATAAATTAAAATAAATATTTAATAAAAAAGGCGGAAATAGTACCAATATTCTGGGTCGCTTTTTTAATTTTTAGCCATAAGTAAAAATAAAAGTAGGAAATAAATTATTTCTCTCAATAGAAATAATGTAAGTTTTCCTTGAAATTATACTGTAAAAAGAAAAAACAATCCATTTAAATTATAATTTGAATACGTAAATGAGAAATGAGTATCAAGTTTTTAAATTTTTAATCTTATTTAACATTAATAATACGAAAGTATTTTTTCCTCCTTCCAACCCTGTGTTATAGCATATGCTTTTAATTTATTAGAGAAAAATAATTTTTTTAGAACGTAAACTTTTAAAATAAAAAACATCAATTAAAATAAAAATTTAAGAAAAAACCCAAAATAGGTACCAACATTCCGAGTTGTTTTTTTAATTTATACCATAATTAAAAATAAAAGTACGAAATATATTGTTTCATTCAATGAAAATAATGTAAGTTTTCTTTGGAATCATACAGTAAAAAACAACAACAATCCACTTAAACTATAATTTGAATACGTAAGTGAAAAATGGTATCAAGTTTTTAAATTTTTAATCTTATTTAACCTTAATAGTAGGAAAGTATTTTTCGGCATTGTAACTCATTTATTAGAAAAATAAAATTTTCAGAACGTAAGCTTTTAAAATGAAAAAAATAAATTAAAATAAAAATTTAATAAAAAAGCTTGAAATAGGAACCAACATTCGGAGTCGCTTTTTCAATTTTTAGCCATAATTAAAAATAAAAGTAGGAAATATAATGTTTCTCTCTATGGAAATAATATAAGTTTTCCTTGAAATTATACAGTAAAAATAAAAAACAATCCACTTAAACTATAATTTGAATACGTAAGTGAGAAATGGGTATCAAGTTATTAAATTTTTAATCTTTTTTAATCTTAACAGTAGGAAAATATTTTTTCTTATTTTAACTCCTGTGTTATAGCATACGCTTTATGTTTATTAGAAAAAAATAAATTTTTTAGAACGTAAACTTTTAAAATAAAAATATAAATTAAAATAAAAATTTAATAAAAAACCCGAAATAGGTACCAACATTTTGAGTCGCTTTTTCATTTCTTAGCCATACTTAAAAATAAAAGTAGAAAATATATTGTTTCTCTCAATGGAAATAATGTAAGTTTTTCTTGAAATTATGCAGTAAAAAATAAAACAACCCAGTTAAACTATAATTTGATTACATAAGTGAGAAATGAGTATCAAGTTTTTAAATTTTTAATCTTATTTATCCTTAACTGTAGGAAAGTATTTTTCCTCATTCTAACTCCTATGTTATAGCATATGCTTTAAGTTTATTAGAAAAAAATAACATTTTCAGAACGTAAACTTTTAAAATGAAAAAAATAAATTAAAATAAAAATTTAATAAAAAAGCATGAAATAGGTACCAATATTTTGAGTTGCTTTTTTAATTTTTAGCCATAATTAAAAATAAAATTTTGAAATATATTATTTCTTTTAATGGAAATAATGTATGTTTTCCTTTAAATTATACAGCAAAAAGAAAAAACAATCCACTTAAATAATAATTTGAATACGTAAGTGAGAAATGGGTATCAAGTTTTTAAATTTTTAATTTTATTTAACCTTAACAATAAAAAAGTATTTTTCCTCATTCTAACTCATGTGTTATAGCATACACTTTCAAATTATTGTAAAAAAAATAAAATTTTCAGAACGTAAACTTTTAAAATGTAAAAAATCAATTGAAATAAAAAATTAATAAAAAAGTCCGAAATATGTACCAATATTTTGAGTTGCTTTTTTATTTTTTAGCTCTAATTAAAAATAAAAGTTAGAAATGTATTATTTCTCTCAATGGAAATTATGTATGTTTTCCTTTAAATTATACAACAAAAAGAAAAAACAATCCACTTAAATTATAATTTGAATACGTAAGTGAGAAATGGATATCAAGTTTTTAAATTTTTAATCCTTTTTAACCATAACAGTAGGAAAGTATTTTTACTCATTCTAACTTCTGTGTTATAGCATACGCTTTAAGTTTATTAGAAAAAAAATAATTTTTTTAGAACGTAAACTTTCAAAATGAAAAAATCAATTAAAATAAAAATTTAATAAAAAAGATCAAAATAGGTACCAACATTCTGAGTCGCTTTTTTATTTTTTAGCCATACTTAAAAATAAAAGTAGAATATATATTGTTTCTATCAATGGAAATAATGTATGTTGTCCTTTATATTATACAGCAAAAAGAAAAAAAATAATCCACTTAAACTATAATTTGAATACGTAAGGGAGAAATGGATATCAAGTTTTAAAATTTTTAATCTTTTTTAACCTTAACAATAGAAAAATATTTTTCCTCATTCTAACTCCTGTGTTATAGCATACGCATTAAAATTATTAGAGAAAAATAAATTTTTTAGAACGTAAACTTTTAAAATAAAAAAAAATAATTAAAAATAAAAATTTAATAAAAAAGACGTAAATATGTACTAACATTCTGAGTCGCTTTTTTATTTTTTAGCCATACTTAAAAATAAAAGTAGAAAATATATTGTTTCTCCAATGGAAATAATGTAAGTTTTCCTTGAAATTTAACAGTAAAAAGAAAAAAATCCACTTAAACTAAGGGTTTAGTGTTCAACTTAGGGTTAGGGTTTAGGGTTTAGGGTTTAGGGTTAGGGTTCAAGGTTTAAGGTTCAGGATTTAGGGTTTAGGGTTTAGGGTTTAGGGTTTTTTAAACAAAAACACCCAATCCTGGGTGGGGGGTTAAGGCGATGACCCCCAACCTGTGTATATATGTAAAATCTGATTGAGTAGTACACGGAGGTTTACAAAAATACAAGAGTAAAACTATGAGTACTACTCCTTTACAAAAAGCGCTGCACATGAAAGTGATCAAAATAAAATCTAAGTAAAAGATACCAACTATACAATCTTGGAACGTTAGATGTCATCTCAATCTTAAGGATGGAATATCAAGCTGATCAACTTTGAGCTATCCAATAATCGGTCCTGAAAGTTGCTGTGGTGTGAGAATTCTGGAGGTCTGAGTGATGCATGCTTCATTAGCGAGAAAATCTACAATTTTGTTTCATTCCCTATAGATGTGTGTAATACGAGTGTGCATGTGTCTCATGATGTATTTGTTTTTTTCCAACATTTTCTGTAGTTGCCAATGCCCCTGTGCTGTCGTGGAAGTAATAAGATTGATGACAACTTGAGCATCCACTTCTATCCATAACTTAGCAATCCCTTGCTCTTTAGCTAACTCAAGTCCCCTAGTAAGTGCAAAGATTTCCGCATATATGCTATTCTGATTTCCAATATAATCATGGTATGCTAAGATAACATTACCAAGATGATCCCTTATGACACCTCCTGCCCCTGCTTGCCCAGTTTCTTCTTTAGCAGCTCCGTCAGTGTTGAGTTGAAACCATCCTATTTGTGGTTTTTTCCAAAGAACCTGCTGTGCTTTTTTGATTTTCTCCTTTGGATAGTTGAAGTCAAGTTGTGTTGCAATTTCCATGTCGCCTCGCCAAAGCTTTCTATTTAGTTTTCTGCATTTAGAAAGACAAAAAAGGTGATCATAAATTTTCTAAATAACTCGATGTGCATAAAAACCTTTGTTTCTATATTTTGCATTATTTATCTCTGTCCACAAAACCAAAAGATGAGAAGTGGGATGAGAATTCGAATGTGTGTGGGTTGTGAGAAGGGTGTGGAGAGTTTCCAATATTGGAAGAGAAGAGTCGGATTTTCAATTTGTGGATATTTTATATGGAAGAGGTTAGCAAAATGCTCCCAGACAGCCCTAGCTTGTTCCCCCGAGATAAGGAGATGAGTTATTGATTCTACTGAGGAAGAACAGTAGTGGCACCTGGAAACCAATGTGAAGCCCTTTTCTTGGAGTCTAGTATCAACTGGAATCTAATTGTTTGTGAGGCGCCAAAAAAAGATTGACATGGTAAGAGTGAATTGGGTGCACCAAAAGTTCCCAAGAAGCTGTCTTTTGGTTTTACTGCTGTGAATTAAATTCCAAGCTGATGATATAGAGAATTCCCCATTGGAAGATGGTTTCCATTTCATACCATCCTTAGAGGAATCAGAGATGGGCATATTGCGGATTTTTCTAGCGACATTATGTGGCAGAAGTTGTCTAATTCTACTGTCATTCCATTGCCCATTGCGCCAATAAAAGTTCATTGAACTGTATCCCACCAAATCCCTTTGAAGAGTTGATGCAAGAAGAGCGTCACCAACCCAATGATCCTGCCAAAAATAAGCCTGACCATCCCCTAAAATCTAGAAAATATTTTCTTGAGCAACCTATCTCACTTTGCACATGCGCTTCCAAATGGCACTGTCATGAACCGAGAGTTTTACAGCCCCTTGGAATAAGCAACCGCAGTATTTTTGCTGCATGAATGATGCCCACAAGGATGAGAGTGATCGGAATCTCCACCACAATTTGAGCGAGAAAGCTTGTACCATGTTTGTGAGTTTCCTAACTCCAAGGCCCCCTTCTTTAATTGGTTGACAGATGTTATCCCACAAAACCTAATGCATCCGTCTATGTTCGCCATAATTTCCCCAAAAGAATCTTACCATAATCTAATCGATGCGGTGAAGGACCATTTTAGGAGGTTGTAACACTTGCAAAAGATATATAGGCATAGTGGATAGGGTGTTTTTTATCAACACCAATCTGCCTCCATGGGATAATGTTGATTTTTCCCAACCTTGCAACTTACTCCTCATTTTACAAATCAGATTCTGGAAGAGTGAGCATTTTTTGTTGCCTTTATAGAGTGGAGCTCCTAAGTATGTAACTGGAAGGTGCTTAATAGAGAATCCGGTGACATATTGCAGTCTTTGTGTAATAAGATTGGAGCATTTGTTGCTGATTATGAAGGAGCTCTTCTCTTTGTTAATAAGCTGTCCAGAGGCTGCACAATATTACTTCAGCAGTTCCATGATTCTTCTCAATCCTTTCTTACCACAGTTAGTGAAAATCATGATGTCATCGGCATAAGCGAGATGAGAAATATTCAATCCTCCATTACTGTGATATCTCATGTCCTTATGTTGCTGAAACAGCGAGTCCAAATTGCGTGACAAAAAATCAGCAACCATGATGAATAAAGATGGAGATAATGGATCTCCCTAACGAAGCCCTCTGCTTGACTTGAAAAATGCTGTAGGAGCTCCATTGATAAGAACAGAGAACCAACAGTATTTTATACAATGTTGAATCAATGTAATCTATTTATCCAAAAATCCCATCTTGCTCAGAACTTTGTATAAAAAACACCATTGAACTCTGTCATATGCTTTATTCATGTCCAGTTTGAGAGCTACATTATCATGCTTGCACTTGGCATTGATAGTATATATAAGTTCCTGGGCGAGTAGAATGTTGTCACTAATGAGCCTCCATTTAACAAAGCTACTCTGCGAGGGTGAGATTATTTCAGGAAGGATATTCACAAGTCTGTTGCTGAGGATCTTGGCAATAATTTTATTGGTCATATTGCATAAGCTGATAGGCCTAAAATCATTCCATGTTTTTAGATTTTCTGTTTTTGGAATCAGGACAAGAGATGTAGTAGTGTAGCTTCTAGGCATGGTGTTTCCTTTGAAGAAATCCTCCACTACTTCCTTAATATCCATGTGTATAATGTCCCAGCAATATTGAAAAAAGAAGGCTGAAAAACCATCCGAGCCTGCAACACTGTCTGGCTCTATTTCAAAAATTGCATTTATGATTTCTTCAATGTCAGGGGAAGAACATAGATTTTCGGTCTCAAAAACATGTTGAATCGGTTGGAGGCAAGCAAGATTCTCTTCAGCAAGTTCAGGAACATTATTTGTGATGAGTGATTGAAAATATGCAGCTGCTGAATTCTGTATTTCCTCCTGATCAATTAGTTGAACGCCCTCGTGTGTTATTGTATGAATCCTAGACTGACTTTTTTTTTCTTAACCAGGGAATGAAAGAATTTTGTGTTTCTTTTGCCTTCCTCAATCTATCTACAGGTAGCCTTCTGTCTCAAATAATCTTCCTCAATTGTTAGTCCCTGAATGAGTACCACAGTACATCTTTTCAGCTTCATTAGGTTGGAGTCACAAGGATCTTCGTCATATATTTTTTCTCTGTCAGCTACCTCTTGTTTCGCTTTCTTGACATTTTCAAAAATATCCCCAAAAACATTTTTATTCCACCACCTAAGAAGCTGTTTAAGCCGATATAGATTTTATTGTAGATTTTGCATTCCTTGTGTTTTATTGGATGCTGCCAGGAGGTTTTAATTATTTCCAAAAATGAGTGATGTCTGGTCCACATCTTGAAGAATCTAAAGGAGGAAAGAGCTTTGACCGTATTAGTGTTCAAAGATATCAAGAGGGGGGAGTGGTTTGACCATATTCTAGGGAGGTGGGAGACTTTGGTAGTATGGAACAGATTTAGCCAATCTTTCGAATACATAACTCTATCGAGTCTCTTCCAAACTCTATGATTGGTCCATGTGTAATTACTGCCCTCAAAGCCCGCATCTATTAGTCCACAATCTCCAATCATATCACCGAAATCATTCATCGATGTGAGTCTATTCCCATTATTTTCTATTCTTTCATTAAGGTGAAGAATGGTGTTGAAATCACCTCCAATAAGCCAAGGTTGAGCATCATTTTGATCAGCAATATTTCTAAGGCCATCCCATAGATCTCTGCGACCAATGATATCACATTTTGCATAGATGCATGTGAATAAGAATGTAGAAGGCAGCAGGTGTGACTTTATTTCCATGTGCAGGAGTTGCTCTTGGTCAATTAATATTTTGCATTGAAATTCATGGCTTACAAAACACCAAATCTTATTTGAGCAATTAGCGAATACTTGTGAGAAGGCAAACCGACGACAAAAGAAGTTACTATCCAGCTGTACCTTTGGTTCCATAACAGCAAGTATCTTGATTCTGTGTAAGCGACAAAAAATATGTAAATGTTTTTGTGTAGGTTCATTTCCAATTCCCCTAATGTTCCAAACCATGAAATTCATAGACATTTATCATCAGCAACATCTGTGTTTACTCGAGTAATTCTACTCCTTGAGCTCTTAGTGGCATTCTATTTTGCTTTTTTCCATCTTCATTTTTGAGTAAGGTTCTTGAAACGTGCTCATTTGATAAGCTTCTTTGATGCAGAGCCTTATATTTATTTTCCATCCTGACCGTGCCTGCCAAATCCTTTTCTGGACTATCTGAGCAGCATTCATGTGTCTCGGAGAAGATTTCATTAGTGAACAAATGGAGATATTCTTTTGCTGATTCTTCCCTTTTTTTTCTATTTCTGTTTTGTTGCTTGTTTATTTTATTATGTTCATTTTCATCCTCAGCAAGACACTTAGCTTGGGCATTAACTGTGTAGGACTTCAAGGTTAATTGACACTGGGGCTGTTACTCTTATCTGATTGGCCATCCTTGCACACAGTAGCTGCATAACTGCTATCTTCTTCACCATACTCTGCTGTTTCCAGAACCTCCCTGATAAGTGCATATTTTGACATATTTTTAGATCAAATCCTTTATACTTTTCTTGCTTTATTCTTGTTAATATTCTTGTTTTATTAATGTTTTGTGTTAGGGAATAAATGGAAGCATGTTTTCAGACTTGTGCAGTTTTTGTAATTTGAGCATAACTTCATGATCAAAAGCTCTATGGACCTGAAGCTTGTTTCATTTGAAAGCCAAGAGATAGATGTACAACTTTTATGTTGGAGGCTCATCCCAATTCAGTCTTGATGATAGCAGAAAATTCATCCAAGTAATTACAAAATGGATCACCAAAATTCGGATCAGAGTTCAGCCCAGTATTGACTTATTTTACCAATTCAGTTATATATCTTGAGCCCAAATTTATTTTGGTCTGAAATTCGGATATGTTATACCCAAGAGGTAAATAAACAAGTTTGATGAAGACAAGATGGTGTGAAAATGTGTCGAAATGGTAAAACCATAGGCTGCAAGTTGCTGCTGATGTTACAGGGCGGCTCTTGGACATGACTCAGTAATTTGACCATATCTCCTTCATCCGATCGCCAAATTTGACAAAAGATATATGAAAATATATCAGCGTTGAAATATATACAATTTTTGTTCTTCACGTATCTTCAAAATCTGGCTGTATCTGACCGAAAAATGTAATTCAATTCAGTGGATGAGAAATTTGTGTAACAACTTACCAACTCTTGGCAACTAGCATACCACTTGATTAACCCCTCCATTATTTGTTTGGCCTCTAGCTTACTCCAAGTACTATAAATAGGCCATGTATTCAGCTTGTAAAGGAGGGGGGAAAAGGTTTCTTTAGGCTAAGTTATCTAGTTTGTATGTTTTCTAGTATTGTAAGTTTTCTAGTAGTAATAGAAATGCATTCTCTAGTTTCTCTTATATTTTTAGTCTTTGTTACTTTTATTATGTCTTTCTAAATTTTATTTTGCTGAGGAAAAAGGGTGAATCTCTTGATGGAGGAAGAGAAATGGTTATAAGGGTAGAAATTGTTTAAGTATGTTGTATTATTATTATTATTTTTGATCTAAACCCTACTTGTTTTTGTGGTGATTCTTGATTTATGTATCTCCAATGGCACAACAAATACTTGGGTTCATTTAGCTTATTGTACGGTTTTACCCCACCGACTGCTAATGTGAAACCTTGATTTGTTGTTGATGAAGGAGTACATAAATGCTTGATCCCATAAATAAGTGTTGGCGTTAAGAGATAATTTGCAATAGTAAGACAATATCATGATTACCTTATTGCATGAGTTACTTGATAATATCTTCCCATTGGAACCTTCATTATGTATGGATTCCAATTGTGGCAATTAATAGAGGTAAAAAGAATAAATAACCATTTCTCTATCCAAAACTCAAGAGTGGATCCCTAATCTTCAGTACTTTTATTACTTCGGTTTTTTCTTTAGTTACATCATACATTAATTGTTCATATATTTTTGATTCACATAAACTCCATCTTTTTATAAATATAAACTTGAATTCTTCAAACAACTTCCCTGTGGATCGACCTCGGACTCACGAGAAATTTATTACTTACTACAACCTGCACTTGGGTTTGCAACCTTAAAGTTGTAGCAAGTTTTTGGCGCCGTTGCCGGGAAGGCAAGGTAAGTATTCAGGTTTGTTAATATTTTTCCTTTGTAAATATAGTTTGTTTATTTTCTTTATGGATATATGGTTATATGGTATCGTAGTCATATTCTCGACGTTTAGTAAGAAATAATTCCGAAACTTTGTTTGGAAATTTGTTTGAATCATCTCCACACACTTCCACCATGGCTGAAAATGAAAGTGTCCAGGATGAAAATGAGAATCAACAGGTGCGTACCATGCGTTATTACTTGCAACCTCCTCGAAATTCTTCTCCTTCTTGTTTCATTTTTCCTCTAAATGCAAATAATTTTCGATTCAAGTCAGGTATGATCCCTTTACTTCCTAATTTCCATGGTTAGACTCTGAAAGTCCTTACTTGCATTTAAAAGAATTTGATGAAGTATGTGCCACTTTTGATGATCAAACTTGCACAAATGAGATTGTTAAGCTCAAATTATTTCCTTTCTCTTTAAAAGATAAAGCCAAAAATTGGCTTAATTCTTTAAAACCTAGGTTAATTGGTACTTGGCAAGAAATGCAAGCTGAATTCTTAAAAAAATTCTTTCCAACTCATAAAACTAATGCTTTGAAAAGACAAATTCAAAATTTTTCTCAAAATTCGAATGAAGTTTTCTTTCAATGTTGGGAAAGATTTAAAGATTGTTGAATTCATGCCCACATCATGGTTTTGAAAAATGGCGCTTAATTAGTTTCTTTTATGAAGGTTTAACTCCTGAAACAAAACAATTTGTTGAAACAATGTGTAATGGTGAGTTTCTTGATAAGGAACCTGATGAAGCCCTAGAATACCTAGATCATTTGGCAGAAAACTCTCAATCATGGCATAGTGTTAATTCTTCCGAAGGTTCTATTAGATCTAATCTTGCTAATAGTAATAAAGGAAAATATTACCTTAGCCAAGAAGATGATCTAAATGCTAGACTTGCTAGTTTAACAAGAAAAGTTGAAGCCATGGAACTTAAGAAAGTAAAGGAAATCAAATCTGTGCAAGAGGAAGAAGTTTGTGTAGCAATTGCGAACTTTTGGGGCACTCCACCAATGAATGTCCAAACCTTCCAGTACAAGCAAATTTTATGAACACATTCAAAAAGCCTTTCCATTCTCCATATTCTGAAACTTACAATCCACAATGGAGAAATCATCCCAATTTCAGTTGGCGAGATGATAACCGTGCCCAACCACCGCATTCACAAAAACCAAAACTTTCATTCTTATCCACCTCCACATACAAAATCCATTGAGGAGACTTTGCAAGCATTTATGCATGAACAAACAAACATCAATAATCAGACTTCACAAGCTATCAATGAGATCAGAAGCACACTTTCAACACTGACAACTTCTTTGCGTACTCATGAAAAAGGTAAATTTCCTGCTCAACCTCAACCTAATCCTTCTACTCAGTGTCATGTTTCTTCTTCAGGTGAAAATGCAGTCAAGGAGGCTAATTCAGTTACAACTCTTCGGAATGGAAAAGTTGTTGACAAGACTATTCATCCCAAGGAGAAAGTTTCTAATCCACCTCCAGAAATGAAAAATGGAAATAGTCTTGACGATGAAGGTAAGTTTGAAGAAGGTAAGCGTGAAAATGAAGAAAAAGAAAAATATACCTCCAGCACCCTTTCCTCAAAGATTGCAAGCAACTCAGAAATTGAACTCAAATGCTGAAATTTTTGAAATTTTTAAACAAGTCAAGATTAATATTCCATTATTGGATGCAATCAAGCAAGTTCCACCTTATGCCAAATTTTTGAAAGATTTGTGTACAATCAAAAGAAAACATCATGTACAAAAGAAGGCATTTTTAACTGAAAGTGTTAGTTCAATCATTCAACAATTCACTCCACCCAAGTACAAAGATCCAGGTTGTCCAACCATTTCATGTATCATAGGAAACACTAGAATAGAGCGTGCTTTGCTTGATCTTGGTGCTAGTGTAAATCTTCTACCTTTCTCAGTTTATGAACAGCTAGGTTTGGAGAACTTAAAACAACTCTGTTGTACTCCAACTAGCTGACCGTTCGATTAAAGTTCCAAAGGAATAGTAGAAGATGTGTTGGTACAAATTGATAAGTTTTACTTTCCAGTTGATTTCATTATTTTGGACACAGAGCCTGTTGCACAAACACATACACAAATTCCTATCATTTTGGGTCGTCCTTTTCTTGCAACTTCAAATGCGTTGATCAATTGTAGAAATGGTATTTTGAAGTTATCATTTGGAAATATGACTTTGGAACTAAATGTGTTTAATGTTTGTATGCAACCTGCAGAAGATGTCGAAGTACATGAAGTGGATTCAATTGAGGAACTTGTTCATGAATACTTTACTACTACTAACTCTTCAGATTCTTGGAGACTTGTTTTGAAAGTGAAAGTATTTATAAAAAGGAACACACTAATACTATCTCTGAATTTTTGCAGGTACAAAAAAATATTTTTGGAAGCCAAGGTTCAAAGAACTTTCATCATCAACAGTAAAATCTATTCCATCAAGTATTAAAGCTCCCGTGGTTGAATTGAAACCTTTGCCAGTTAATTTGAAATACTCTTTCTTGGGTGAGAATGAAACTTTTCCAGTAATAATTTCTTCCAAACTCGATGCATATCAAGAAGGTAAGTTGATCGAAACTCTGAAAATGCATAAGAATGCTTTAGGATGGACCATTGCTGATATTAAAGGTATTAATCCTTTCATTTGCACACATAACATCTATCTAGAGGAAAATGCTAAACCATCTAGAGAAATGCAACGAAGGTTAAATCCTAATATGAAAGAAGTAGTAAGAAATGAAGTCATTAAACTCTTAGATAATGGAATCATTTATTCTATTTCTGATAGCAAATGGGTAAGTCCTACTCAAGTTGTACCTAAGAAATCTGGAGTCACTGTAGTCAAGAATGAGAATGATGAATTAATTCCAACTAGGACTGTTACTGGTTGGCGAATGTGCATTGACTATAGAAAACTCAACTCAGTCACTAGAAAAGATCATTTTCCATTACCTTTCATGGATCAAATTTTAGAAAGAGTTGCAGGACACAAATTTTATTGCTTTTTAGATGGATATTCTGGATATAATCAAATTGCAATTGCACTTGAAGATCAAGAGAAAACAACTTTTACATGTCCTTTTGGTACTTTTGCATATCGAATGATGCCTTTTGGATTATGTAATGCACCAGCTACATTCCAACGATGCATGCTTAGTATTTTTAGTGACATGATTGAATGTTTTCTTGAAGTCTTCATGGATGATTTTTCTGTTTTTGGTAATTCATTTGATGATTGCTTATCTAATTTAGAAAAGGTTTTGATCAGGTGTGAAGAAAAGAATCTTGTGCTCAATTGGGAGAAATGTCACTTCATGGTAACAACTGGTATTGTTCTTGGACACATTATTTCATCAGAAGGTATTGAGGTTGATAAATCTAAAATTGAGTTAATTGCCATTTGCCAACACCAAAGACTGTGAAGGAGATTAGATCATTTTTTAGGACATGCTGGTTTTTATAGAAGATTTATCAAAGATTTTAGTATAATATCTAAATCTTTGTGTAATCTTCTAACAAAAGACACTATTTTGAATGGACTGAAAACTGTGAAAATGCTTTGGTTAAGCTTAAAAGCATGCTTACGTCTGCTCCAATCATGCAGCCTCCAGATTGGACTTTACCTTTTGAAATAATGTGTGATGCTAGTGATTATGCTGTTGGAGCTGTCTTGGGACAAAGAAAAGATAAAAAACCATATGTTATTTACTATGCAAGTAAAACTTTAAATGGTGCTTAATTGAATTATACAACAACTGAAAAAGAATTACTTGCTGTAGTTTTTGCATTGGATAAATTTCGATCTTATCTTGTTGGCTCACCAATTGTTGTTTTCAGTGATCATGCAGCTTTGAAATATCTTTTGTCAAAAAAAGATGCTAAACCAAGACTGATTAGGTGGATTCTCTTACTCCAGGAATTTAATGTTACTATTCGAGATAAAAGGAGTAGAGAATGTAGTGGCTGATCATTTGTCGAGACTTGTTTGTGATGACTCATTTCAAACCACACCTATTAATGACACTTTCCCTGATGAACAATTATTTAACGTTTCTATTTTACCTTGGTTTGCTGACATTGTTAATTTTTCTTGTGTGACAGGAAAGATGCCATCACATTGGAACTCTCAAGATAAAAAGAAATTTTTAACTGAGGTTAAAATTTTTTATTGGGATGATCCATACCTATTCAAATATTGTCCGGATCAAATCTTTCGAAGATGTGCGCCTGACAATGAGATAGGATTGAAAGATTGAGGATGCTTATGCACAAGGGCATTCCGGAGGACATACGATGGATAATTGAAGCAAAGGTAAGGGCAGGTGAGTTTTCACATGAGTTTCCAGATTTGCTTACTAGATACATGTCTGGTTTTGGTAAAAGCACATTTTCAAAAAAACGAAGGGCGAAAAAAAATGAAAGTTTGTCATATTGTGCTAGATGGACTTGCAACACAAAGTGTCGTTCTTTAGGAATGGTCTCTAAAAATCGAGAAGATAAACTTAAATTCATTATGGATGGACTGAGTAAGGAGTCTTTAGATCACATAATATTGACTCTTGAGACGCATTCATGTGGATTGGTTACAACGTGCAATTCTTGATTTATGGATCGTTTTCGAAATGAATATGAGCTTTATAGTCTTGGGAATCTGACATTAAAAGACCCTGTTTGCCAGTTTATAAGAAAACTTGATGGAAAGCATATCCTCGACCCAGAGGGCGTTTAAGCCGTTACTGGACGTAAAACCAGAGGAAGATGTGAGCCACAATCACAACTACATGTACATACACGTGGTAGTAGGTAATTTTTAAATTTCGTATGTGTCCTTATTTTCAACCTTTGTGACAAAAGAAAAAGACATGCAATAAATGTATTCCCTGTTCACACCTCAATAAATATCACCGTACTCACTCTATTTTTGCACAACTTATTTTCAAAAAGAAAAAAAAAAATGGAAGTTTCTTCAACTCGCAAATTTAATTCCATTTGTGTTTTTTGTGGATCCAATCTAGGAAAAAATGGTGAGTTTATAGGGGCAGCCAATAATCTTGGTAGAACTTTAGCAGAAAGAAAAATTCATTTAGTGTATGGGGGAGGCAGTTTGGGGTTAATGGGGAGTGTTGCTATTTCTGCTTATGTAGGAGGTGTCAAAGTTCTGGGAGTTATCCCAAAATGTTTAACAGTACAGAATATCACAGGTATGACCATTGGAGATGAGCTGAAAGTGTCACACATTCAGGACAGAATGCCTAATATGTTAAACAATGCGGATGCATTCATCATTCTACCTGGCGGTTTTGGTACACTAGAGGAATTATTCCAAATTGTCTCTTGGGCACAACTCAACATTCACCAAAAACCTATAGGTATTCTTAATGTTAATGGTTTTTATGATGGTTGCTATCTTTTGTAGATCATGCTGCAAAAAAAGGGTTTATTTCAACTTCTGCGAGAAGAATCATCATTTCTGCTCCAACACCTGACCAGCTGATTGATCAACTTCTAGCATATGTGCCAAACCTGATCCAGCCTTGGCCAATGTGGATTGGTCCAATAGGAACAATGGTCGAAAACGCAAATTGAAATTGACTCTCAGTCTGTGATACTTATTGTTAATGATTTTATCTAATAGTATGTGTGTTTTTTTTTTTGTTGTTGTTTCAGCTTTATTAGCCGCATTTCAGGTGATATCTTTCAAACTCTACTTTCCTATCTATTTTTGACATTGGGGACAATGTCTCGATTAAGTTGGGGGGAGGGATAATTGATATCATGTCATGTATATTCAATGTGTTTTTTTTAGTATTAAAAAATATAATAAAAAAAAAATAAAAAAAAATATATATATATATAAAAAAAATAAATAATCAAGCGTGTTTTTTTTATGGGTCCGTTGAAAGCATGAAAAAAAGGTGGCTGAGTAAAGGGTAATTGTAACACTCTTGAGACGCATCCCTATTTTTTGCATAATATGGCAGGTTTGTAAAGTTTTTAAACAAGTGTTTGTGAATTACCAATATATTTTTTTTGAGTCGTATAGGTTCTTCCAACTTCAATGATTAAAATTAAGCATGAATAATATGTTTTGATTGATGATGGGTGTTGTTTTGGACTTTGATGTTGTTATTTGGTTAATATATTTTTGCGATAATTATACTCAAATTTTATTTTGCACAAATAGTTATGTTATTTAGTGTGAAGACAATCATGTCAAAATATATAGTTCTTATGCCCTTACTCTAATCATCACTTGAATCTTCAACATGTAGGGGTTGAGTATTAGAACTTTTACTTTTGGTCTGTCGAGGCGAACGATTGATAGTGCACCACTAGAAAAATGATTAAGGCATTAAGCTTTCTAGCACCATTGCCAAATCAGCTTGTTCCCTAATGATGTTTAAAGAAACATCCCCCTAGTAAACCACTTTGAGCCTTACAATAAATAAATATTTTTTTTGTAACCATATCTTTTTACCTAGCCTAAATACACTATTATCCAACCTTGTTCTAAAAATGATTGGAGTTTAAGAGACATTCAATTGAAAGCTTGGACTTACAAAAGAAATTCAGGTTGGATAGAAGATAAGTGTGGGGAGTTCTCTATATAAAAAAAAAAAAGAAAGAAAAAAAGAAAGAAAAAAAGAAAACAATATAAAAAAAAATTGCAAAGTGCTACAAGTTGCAACTAAAAATGAGATGTTGCAAGATGAATAAGAGGGTCCAATTCAATAACAATAGACTCCAGTGTGAAATTTGTGGAGTTGGAGAATTCTTCATCGATAAATTTTATGTCTCTGATTCCATGAAGTTTTTAGAACCTTTGTTGCATCCTATCCTTTTATTTCTTAGCTACATCACCACCCTTTGGCCCCATTACAACTTTGTTAAAGACCTTTTGATTTCGTGTGGTGCCTTCAGTGTAGTGGAGATTTGCACCAAAGGAAGAGCCTATGATGTTTAACTTTTCTGTTAGAGATTGGGTGATGGTTTTGTAAGGTTTTATGAGAATTCACTTATTTGAAACATGCATAGTTTCATCACTATTGACATTAACTGTCCACACACACACTTGAGTATGATTATTGTGGAAATGTATTAATTTTTGAATGACTAAGAGTTAAACTCAACACTTGTTTGATTTTATTTCCATATTACTTTGTTGCTTCACGAGAATAAAAGTTGGAAGATAGTTATTATAGGTGTTTATAGGTATCACTGCTGGAAACCTTCACGAGACTATAACTCGTCCTCTATTGGCCACCTAGGGGTTTAAAGGCTTGTTGCATATGCTAAATGCAATCGTGATTTCCTACGAAAGTGGATTAGTTTATATTTGTTTAAGCTTGCTCGAGGACAAGCAAGGGTTAAGTGTGGGGGAATTTGATAAGTGCATATTTTGACATATTTTATATCAAATCCTTTATACTTTTCTTGCTTTATTCTTGTTAATATTCTTGTTTTATTAATGTTTTGTGTTAGGGAATAAATGGAAGCATGTTTTCAGACTTGTGCAGTTTTTGTAATTTGAGCATAACTTCATGATCAAAGCTCTATGGACCTGAAGCTTGTTTCATTTGAAAGCCAAGAGATAGATGTACAACTTTTATGTTGGAGGCTCAGCCCAATTCAGTCTTGATGATAGCAGAAAATTCATCCAAGTAATTCACAAAATGGATCACCAAAATTCGGATCAGAGTTCAGCCCAGTATTGACTTATTTTACCAATTCGGTTATATATCTTGAGCCCAAATTTATTTTGTCTGAAATTCGGATATGTTATACCCAAGAGGTAAATAAACAAGTTTGATGAAGACAAGATGGTGTGAAAATGTGTCGAAATGGTAAAACATAGGCTGCAAGTTGCTGCTGATGTTACAGGGCGGCTCTTGGACATGACTCAGTAATTTGACCATATCTCCTTCATCCGATCGCCAAATTTGACAAAAGATATATGAAAATATATCAGCGTTGAAATATATACAATTTTTGTTCTTCACGTATCTTCAAAATCTGGCTGTATCTGACCGAAAAATGTAATTCAATTCAGTGGATGAGAAATTTGTGTAACAACTTACCAACTCTTGGCAACTAGCATACTACTTGATTAACCCCTCCATTATTTGTTTGGCCTCTAGCTTACTCCAAGTACTATAAATAGGCCATGTATTCAGCTTGTAAAGGAGGGGGGAAAAGGGTTTCTTTAGGCTAAGTTATCTAGTTTGTATGTTTTCTAGTATTGTAAGTTTTCTAGTAGTAATAGAAATGCATTCTCTAGTTTCTCTTATATTTTTAGTCTTTGTTACTTTTATTATGTCTTTCTAAATTTTATTTTGCTGAGGAAAAAGGGTGAATCTCTTGATGGAGGAAGAGAAATGGTTATAAGGTAGAAATTGTTTAAGTATGTTGTATTATTATTATTATTTTTGATCTAAACCCTACTTGTTTTGTGGTGATTCTTGATTTATGTATCTCCAATGGCACAACAAATACTTGGGTTCATTTAGCTTATTGTACGGTTTTACCCCACCGACTGCTAATGTGAAACCTTGATTTGTTGTTGACGAAGGAGTACATAAATGCTTGATCCCATAAATAAGTGTTGGCGTTAAGAGATAATTTGCAATAGTAAGACAATATCATGATTACCTTATTGCATGAGTTACTTGATAATATCTTCCCATTGGAACCTTCATTATGTATGGATTCCAATTGTGGCAATTAATAGAGGTAAAAAGAATAAATAACCATTTCTCTATCCAAAACTCAAGAGTGGATCCCTAATCTTCAGTACTTTTATTACTTCGGTTTTTTCTTTAGTTACATCATACATTAATTGTTCATATATTTTTGATTCACATAAACTCCATCTTTTTATAAATATAAACTTGAATTCTTCAAACAACTTCCCTGTGATCGACCTCGGACTCACGAGAAATTTATTACTCACTACAACCTGCACTTGGGTTTGCAACCTTAAAGTTGTAGCACTCCCCACCCCATTTATCAATCTGTCTCAAATGTTGTGCAATATTCCATCCTCTTGTCTATCTAAATTATGCTCTTCTTTTTTTCTTTTCTTGGAACGCTTTTTACTAAACATTTTCCTTTTTGTTAAGAGTATTCTCCTGGCAAAGTTTCAGCTTTATCAGTATGCTTTGGCTGTGCCCTATTTTCCTTGTTACCCTATGCCATCTGCTCAATTTGTTCACTGATTTGTGCTTCTGTGACTGAGTTCAAGTATTTGTTTTTGACATGTGCGATCCCCTCACTGTCCATTTCCAGAACATCATCCAAACCCCAAAACCTCATTTTCTGTTATCAAATTTTCTGCCAAAATAATGTCCCCAGTATGCACTTTATTATATGATTTAAATGGTTGTTTTCCTCTTATCATTTCCTTATGAAGTTTAGGTTCATTTTGATTAGGATTAACAAAGTTAAAAACAGAAACACCAACACTTACAACTCTCTCAGATTCACAAGAACTGCCATCTTCTTCAAACAAATTATCCCCTTTCTCAATCAATCTACCAACATCATTTTCCCCCAACATATTTCCATCCTTCATCACACCATCCTCCCCCACTGGTGGATTACTATACTTAGAGCTCAGCCCAACCACATCAACAAGGTTTTGTTTAACCGATTCCTTACTTTATTTCTGGCAATCACCCTCTAGGGTTCCACTTCCTTACCTTTATTTGTAGCTGTTGATTTGATTGGACGAGGAACATTATAATTGCCATAACATGTAGAGGTATCATGTCCTAGATGCTGCAGTCCATGCCATAACGAGGAACGTTCTCATAGATAATCTTTTGTAAGATCATCTGTGAACCAATGCCAAGGTAAACACTATTCTTTAATGCATTTCTGAGATTAACTTCAACACAAATTTGAGCTACACTGAGTCGAGTTTTATTAGTAGTCCATCGATTCGAAGTGGCTTTCCAATCAATTCAGCAATTGCCTTGAGTGCAGGTTTGTCAAATAGGTGCACAAGCAACTCTAGCAAATGAATCCAGACTAGGACTATGACTGATTCCAACTTTGGGTTGAATTGAGGCGACCACTTGAATATCTCATTGGAAATCCATAAAAAAACCATATCCTTCGAAGCCATAACCTTGCATAATTTGCATCATTTGAAAAGACTATTAGGATATGCTTTAGATTTAAGACACAAACAGAATGGCCACCGAAAAGCTTTAGGGCAGCAAAGTGTTGGTATAACTGCTTCAATGGTGGCATCCTATGTGAAAATTTTCTAACCAGAGCAAATTGGAAAGGTTCCGAGAGTTTAAAGATTTCTAAGTCAGAGAATATGATTGCCTCAGTGTCTCAGTATGTGGTACGAGTGCCCAAAGCAGCTGGAGAATCAAGAATGAGAGATTTGCTGGTGGTTTTGAGGAGAAGGGATGGCAAAAGACGACACTACCCCTGCCTGCGCGATGACGGCGAATGAAGGTTTTGGCTATTTAGGCGCTGGGTTATGAATCAAAGACTCGGGATGGTTGGGACAAACTAAGGTTGCCATGGGAGCAAGTGTGGATGACTAGGATTAAGAAATAGGTGAGTACGAAGATAGCAGCACCGATGTAAAAATCCAACGGGTGTGCAGATTAACGGTGGTAGAAAAATACATGATTAGGGCACGAAGTAGTAGAACAGAGGAGGCTGGGGTGGGCACAATCAGGTCAATTAAGTTAGGGTAAATGTCTATCAGCCTAGCTGGGTGACTGAAAGAGGATTGAAATTAATGGGAAAGATGCTGGCAACTGTCGGAAGTGGAAATGGGTGCAAAATCGAAGAGGGAAACCCTGAAGCAAAAATCAAAATATTAAGATAGTTGGTTGAAAGGGGAAGTGAGGGAGAGGTGATTAAGGGGTTCGAGAAGGTAAGAGAATGGCACTGTCGCTAGCATAAATGGTCGGTGACGATGGGGAGCAGTCTGTAACTCTAGGGCTAAGAACGAAGGGGGTTCACTTTGGGTATGGGGATGAGGGCGCGAGGTAGAAGGTCCATGGTAAGGAAAAAAAGAGGGTTGATGGTTGTGATGTCGGCACTAGCACAATGGCAACGGTAGTAAAAACCAATGGGGACGGTGATAGGTAGGATTTGGACAGGGTTGAGGATAGAGAATTTTTTAGAGAGAAAAACAAGAGAGAATTTTTGGTTTTGTTTTTTTTAGTTCAGGGTTAAGGGTTAAGGGTTAAGGGTTCAGGGTTTTAGGGTTCAGGGTTTTAGGGTTTAGGGTTTGGGTTTAGGGTTCAGGGTTCGAGTTTTGGGTTCAGGGGTTCAGGGTTCGGGTTAGGGGTTTTGGGTTTAGGGTTCAGTTTTTTTTTAATGAAAACACCCATTGGGGTGAGGGATTAAGGCGATGATCCCCAACCTATAGATATAACCATCAATAATCAGTACAAGATATGTTACATGAATCCCTAGTGTAAATCAAAAATCGAAGGAGTACTACTCCTATACAAAAATGTACAAAATGCTAAAGTCAGTGATGTTTGAAAGACAGGGTGCCATGCTGATCAAGTCTAATAAACCCTAATATATGTCCTGAAAGTTCTTGAGTCGTGAAGGTTCTCGATGAAGTAGTGTCGCAAGCTGCATTCACCAAAAAGTCAGCGACCCTATTGCCCTCTCGATAAATATGTGTAATGGAAGTAGTCATATAATGAACATTTTTGATATTAATAAGAAGGTCCTGTAATCGCCAATGTCCAAGAGCAGATGAACGGAGAATGTGGATGACAGCAAGTGCATCAATCTCGATCCATAGATGAGTGATGCCTCTAATCATAGCTAACTGGAGTCCTTTATTGAGTGCGTACAACTCTAAAAAAATGCTGGATACAGGTCCAATGAAATCCTAAAAAGCTAAGATAGGATCTTCCAAGTAATCTCGGATAATACCTCCAGCTCCCGCACTCCCATCTGTTCCCCTGGAAGCACCATTTGTATTGAGTTTAAACCACCCTGACTGTGGTTTAGCCCAATGTACCTATGTAGTCCTCTTTGTTTTACCTATGGTGAAGTGATATCCCAGTCGAGCTGCAATCCCTAGATCTCCTTGCCAAAGTATCGAAGTGAGTTTCCTGCATTTAAACAAAAGAAAGAGGTGATTGTGAACTTTCCAAATTACCCTGAATGGATAGAAACCTAAATTTCTATGTTTAGAATCATTTCTCTCTATCCAAAGGAACTACAAAATAAGGAGTGGGATGATAGTGTGAATGTGTGTGGTGTTAGAGAATAGAGTGGAAAATTTTCAAGATTAGATAAGAATAGATAGGTGTGCTGTGAAAGGGAGTCAGATATGAAAAGTATTTTCAAAATGCTCCCAAACCTCCCTGGCGCAATCACCACTGATAAAAATATGATGGATGGATTCCAGACTACTGTAGCACTGACATTTTGAAGCTAGCTGAAGGCCCTTCCTCTGCAGTCTAAGGTCGGCTGGGATCCAGTCATGTGCAAGTCTCCATAGAAAGAAAGATATAGTCGGGGTGAGATAGGGTCCCCAGAGATCTTTCAATAACATGCTCTTGACCCTACCCTATCTCATAGATTCCCAGGCTGAAGCAATGGAAAAATCACCATGAGGTGTGAGTTTTCATATAGCAGTATCCCTCTGAACACGGCTAATAGAAACCCCACAAATCAAGTCAACAAGATGTCGATGGAGCACTCTAAGCAGTCACTGTACATTCCAATTTCTATCCGCCCAGTAGAAATTAACCCGCTTGTGGCCATGTCGTTCTTCTCCCTAAGAACCGTTAGCGAGTCCTCTCCAATCTAGTGATCGTGCCAAAAGGAGACCTCCCCAACACCCAAAGTCCAGAACATGTTATCATGAGCCTCATTCCTAACTCCGCATCGCCTCTCCAGATTGGACTATCATGAACTGAAACTTTAACTTTTCTAGAAAAGAGGCCACGACAGTATTTTTGCAACATGCAAGAGGCCTAGAGAGAAGTGGAGGTCCTAAACCTCTACAAGAGCTTCAAGGAAAATGCCTTAACCACATGTTCAATCTTACGAATCCCCAAACCACCTTCCTCAATCAGAGAGCAAATAGTATTCCATGAAATCCAATGCATCCTTTTTTGAGCTCCTGTGGAGCCCCAAAAAAATCTGGCCATAATTTGTTCAATTGTGTGAATGACCGTCTTCGGGGGATGTAAAACCTGGATGAGGTAAAGTGGCATCATGGAAAGTGTGCTTTTAATGAGAGCAAGCCTACCTCCATGAGAAGAGTAGTTTTTTCCTAGCCCTGCAACCTATTTCTCATTTTCCAATAAGATCCTGATAAAAAGCATATTTTTTGTTGCCTTTGTACAACGGGGCCCCAAGATAGATGATGGGAAATGCCATGTGGAGGAACCTTGTGATGTGGTGCACTCTCTGAATCAATGGACTTGGACATTTCTTGCTGATAAAAAATGAGTTCTTATTGATGTTAATGCGCTGCCCTGATACTTTGCTGTAAAGAGTGAGGAAATCCATCAATCTGATGAGACATGGTTTCTCGTAGTTTGAGAAGATAATAATATCATCCGCATATGACAAATGAGTAAGTCTGAGTGCTTATTCCTGTATTACATGTCCTCATGCTCCCTAAAGAGCACATCAAGACCCCGCGAGAGAAAGTCTGCAGCAAGGACAAAAAACAATGGAGAGATCGGGTCACATTGTCTGAGACCTCTGCTTGATTTGAAGAAACACGTAGGAATTTCGTTAATAAAAAATGTGAACCAACAATTTTCAATGCAATGCCTGACATAAGAAATCCGTGAAGATGGAAAGCCCATCTTCTCAAGGACTCTGTATAAAAAACCCCATTGGACTCTATCATAAGCTTTTGCCATATCCAATTTGAAAACCACATTGTCCTGCACATATCTGGAATCAATGGAGTGAATCAACTCCTGGGCTAGATGAATATTATCACTGATGAGTCTGCCCTGGACAAAACCCCTTTCGGAGAGAGCAATGAGATTTGGAAGAAGCTTAGCCAATCTAAGACTGAGTAGCTTAGTAATGATTTTGTTGGTAACATTACATAAGCTAATCGGTCTGAAGTCGTTCCAAGTATCTGGGCTGTCTGTTTTAGGAATGAGGACAAGTGTAGTCGTAGTGAAGCTCCGTGGCATAGGTGTGCCAGAAAAGAAGTCCTCAACAACATCTCTCACATCCTCCTGTATGAAATCCCAGCAGTGTTGGAGGAATAGAGCAGAAAAACCATCAGGCCAGTAGCACTGTCCAGATCCATGTCAAACACCGCATGTCTGATTTCCTCCATATTCGGTGCGGAGCATAAGGAGTCTGGGCAAAAGGTTGTAGGGAGCCTTTCCAAGCAGTCCAAACTATCACCAAGTAAAGCATCAATGTTATTAGTAAGAAATGACTGGAAGAACTCTGCTACAGATGTTGCAATATCCTCTCGAGTTGTGAGGAGTGTGCCATTATGAGTGATCGAATGTATTGTCCCTTTGGCTATTTTCTTTTTAACCAAAGAGTGAAAGAATTTGGTGTTTCTTTCTCCTTGGTCAACCCACCGACACGCTGCTTTTTATCGCCAAAAATCTTCTTCTAGTGTAAGAGCATGAGTTAGAACAGCAGTGCACCTATTCAACTCAACTTGGGTTGCTTTAGTAGGAGTGTCATCAAAGGTGGTTTCAGTTTTGCCACCTCCTTTTGAGCTTTTTTGATTTTGTTAAATATATCTCCAAACACATTCCAGTTCCACTATTTCAAGAACTTCTTCAACCGGATGAGTTTCTGTTGCAAGTTGCACATGCCTGTTATGCCAGTTGGAGTGATCCAAGACTGTTCGGTTGTATCAAGAAAGAGATGGTGCCTTATCCACATTCTCATAAATCTGAATGAAGAAGGCGGTTTGACAGATGAGAAACTGACAGTAGTAAGAGGAAGTGCATGATCAGACCAAGTTCTGCGTAGATGCGTCACTTTGGTCGACTAAAAGGCATGTAGCCATGCATTCGAGTAAAGGATTTTGTCAAGTCTCTCCCAAACTCTTTTGTTGGTCCAATAAAGCATTGTCCTTCAAATCCAGCATCAATAAGTCCACAATCAGTGACCATATCCCCGAAGTCATTCATGACTGTGGTGGTTAGGGTTTAGGGTTTTTTTTTAGAAAAAACACCCAGCGGGTGGGGGTTAAGGCAACGACCCCCAACCTGTCTATGTAACAGTCAAAATGAGTAGTACACCAAGTTTAATAAAAGCTAGCAAAAGTGAAACGAGGAGTACTACTCCTTTACAAAGAGCTGTGCAATCAAAAACTAAGCTAAAAATAAAAGCAACCTATACAATCTCAAAAATCATCTACATCTGAATGAAGGTATACCCATCTGATCGACTCTGAGAAGCCCGGTGAAAGGTCCTGCGAGTTGGGACTGGGTGAGTACTCTGGATGTCTGAGTGATGCAGGCCTCATTAGCTAGACAGTCTACTATTTTGTTCCCTTCCCTGTAGATATGCATGATGTGAATGTGCATTTGGCTCATGATAAACTTACTTTTAGCTAGCATCTCTTGTAGTCACCAATGCCCTTTTGCCGTATTAGATGAAACGAGTTTGATGACGGTTTGAGCATCCATTTCGATCCACAAATTTGCAATCCCAAGTCCTTTTGCAAGCTCTAATCCCTTTGCAAGTGCCAAAATTTCAGCATATATGCTGTTTTGATTACCAATATATTCGAAGTATGCAATGGCGACGTTTCCAAAGTGGTCCCTTATTACGCCGCCCGCTCCAGCTTGACCGGTTTCACCTTTCGTAGCTCCATCCGTGTTGAGTTTAAACCATCCAACTTGTGGTTTTTTCCAAATAACTTGCTGCGCTTTTTTGATCTTCTCCATTGGAAAGTTGAAATCAAAAGTTCTTGCAATTTCCATGTCACATCGGCAAAGCTTCCTATACATTTTCCTGCATTTAAAAAGACAAAAAAGATGATCATATATTTTCCAAATGACTCTATGTGCATAAAAACCTTTGTTTCTATATTTAGCATTATTTCTCTCCGTCCACAAAAACCAAAAGATGAGAAAAGAAATAAGAATTCGGATATGAGGGGATTTTGAAAAGGGTGTGGAGAGTTTCTAATATTGGAAGAGGAGGATCGGATTTTCAGTTTGAGGATGTGTTATGTGGAAGATATTAGCAAAATGATGCCAAACAACCGAAGCTTGAGCACTCGAGATAAAAAGATGGGGTATTGACGCCATTGAAGATAAACAACAGTAACATCTAGAAACCAATGAGAAGTTAGTGAAACTAGGAGTACTACTCCTTTACAAAAAAACACTACACAAGAGCAAAGACAAACTATACAAATGACTGAACAATACATCAAAAAGAGGTTCTGAATGAGGGAAGCTCAAGCTGATCTGCTCGAATCAGTCATGTCGCTGCTCTGGGAAGTTGCTGTGAGTTGTATACTTTGGAAGTCTGGGTGTTGCAAGCAATATTGGCCATTAGGTCTTCAATTTTGTTTCCTTCCCGGTAAATATGTGTGACAACTGTCTCCATTTGTTTCATGATGTATTTGCTCTTAGATAACATTTCCTGGAGCTTCCAATGTCCATGCATTGATGTAGAGATGAGATTAAGGACTGCCATTGCGTCGATCTCGATCCAAAGTTTGTTGATACCCTTGTCTTTAGCAAATTCCAGCCCTTTAGCAAATGTGCTGGTCTCCATGCCAATATAGTCGTGGAATGCAAGGACAGTGTTGCCAAGATGATCCCAAATGATACCACCAGCTCCAGCCTGTCCCAAACTGCTCTTGGCAGCACCATCAGTGTTAAGTTTGAACCATCCCCGATGAGGTTTTTGCCAAATGATTTTCATCGTTTTTTTTGTTTTCACCGAAGGTAAGTGAACCTCCAGTTGTGAAGCAACCTCCATGTCTCTCTCCAAAAGTTCCTGTCAGGTTTCCTGCATTTAGAAAGACAAAAATATGATAATAAACCTTCCAAATAACTCTCTGGTGATGAAAGCCTTTGCTTCTGTATTTGGCATCATTTCTTTCAGTCCATAAGCTCCAAAGTATGAGGACAGGAATAAGGAAACGGATGTGAGGCTGGGCTGAAAAATGTGTGGATATTCTCCAAGATTGGATGAGGATGATAGGGTTTTTAGTTTGAGGTTGTGGAATTTTGAAGAGAACAGTGAAATGGCTCCAGACTTCCCTAGCTTGTTTCCCATAGATGAAAACGTGGGGTATAGATTCACTAGAAGAATTACAGCAAAAACATTTAGAAGCAAGGGCAAAACCTTTCCTTTGGAGCCTGCTATCAACTGGAATCCAGTTGTGCACTAATCTCCACAAGAAAACAGAAATGGTGGGGGTGATTTGAGGGCACCACAGGCTGCCAAGGAGCTGTCTTTTGGTCTTACCTGCCCGGATGTGGTTCCAAGCAGATGAGGTAGAGAAGTTACCGTGAGGGGTGAGCTTCCATCTCATCACATCCTTATCATTCTCAAAAATTGGCATTTTGCAAATCATATCCACCTTAACTTGGGGCAGGTGTTGCTTCAGTTTGTGCTCATTCCATTGACCGTCTCTCCAATAAAAATTCACAGCTCCATACCCCAACGCAGTTCGTTGGAGAGTTGAAATCAGCGGAGCATTCCCAATCCAGTGATCATACCAAAAGTCCATTTGGCCATTTCCCAATTTCCAAAAAATTTGTTCTTGTGTTTCGTGTCTTACCATGCACATCCGCTTCCAAATGGCGCTATCATGAACTAACACTTTAACCGCACCCGAATATATACAGCCACAGTATTTCTGCTGAATAAATTCTACTAGAGAGAGGATTGCGCTCTGAATCTCCACCAAAGTTTGAAGGAGAATGCTTTGATCATATCAGAAATTTTCGGATGCCAAGTCACCTTCCTCTGTCAGATTACAGATACTGTCCCAATTTGTCCAATGCATTCTTCTTTGCTCACCATACGATCCCCAGAAGAATCTGGTCCATACTCTGATTAATGACATGTATGACCGTTTTAGGAGGTTGAAGAACTTGTAGGAGGAAAATAGGCATAGCAGACAGTATGCTTTTGATCAATGCGAGTCTACCTCCGTGAGATAATGTGGATTTGTCCTATCCATGTAGCTTGCTTCTTATTTTGCATATCAATTCATGAAAGAGGGCAGCTGTTTTATTACCCTTGTGAAGGGGGGCTCCCAAGTATGTGATAGGAAGGTGCTTGAGGGAAAAACCGGTTATGTATTGCAGCCTTTGGATTACAAGACTGGAGCATCTCTTATAAACAATGAAGGAACTTTTGGAATTGTTGATTAGCTGGCCAGAAACACTGCTGTAATGTTGCAAAAATTGCATAATTCTCTTAAGCCCCTTTTCATGGCAGTTAGTAAAAATGATTATATCATCGGCGTAAGCAAGATGGGAAATTTTCAGGCCACCTTTGCTGTAGTAATACATCTGTCTGTGCTGCTGAAATAATAGATCCATGCTCCTAGACAAGAAATCTGACATAAGAATGAAAAGGGATGGAGATAGAGGATTGCCTTGTCTAAGTCCTCTACTGGACTGAAAGAATCCCGCTGTTGGTTCCATTAATAAGGATAGAAAACTAGCACTTTTCAATACAATTTTTTATGAGAGCAATCCAGGGTTCAGGAAACCCCATCTTACGAAGTACTTTATATAGAAAACTCCATTGAACTCTATCATAGGCCTTTGTCATGTCGAGTTTGAGCACCACATTTTCCTGTTTTATGCTTGGCATTAATAGTATGAATCAGCTCTTGTGCAAGTAATATTATCACTGATCAGTCTTCCCCTAACGAAACCACTCTGTGAAGGTGCAATAATCTCAGGAAGCAGGCTCACCAATCTGTTACTCAGGATCTTGGAAATGATCTTATTAATGACGTTGCATAGACTAATTGGCCAAAAATCACTCCATGATGAGGGGGCATCAGATTTAGGGATGAGTATAATTGTCGTGGTAGTGAAGCTGCGGGGCATAGCATTACCACTAAAGAAGTCCACCACCGCTTCCATGACGTCAATGTGAATAATATCCCAGCAATATTGAAAAAATATGCCGAGAACCCATCAGGTCCAGCAACACTATCAGGATCCATATCAAAAACTGCACGTTTAATTTCCTCTAATGATGGTGAACTATAGAGATTTTCAGTATCAAAGCTTTGAGGAATAGGCTGAATGCAATCAAGGTCATCATGGAGAAGTTCAGGGATGTCATTAGATAGGAGGGATTGAAAGTATAACACAGGAGATTTTTTAATGCCCTATGAGTCAGAGATTAAAATTCCCGCCTCCCTGATTGAGTGGATTCTAGACTTATATCTTTTCTTTTTAACCAGCGAGTGAAAGAATTAGTGTTTTCTTTCACCTTCCTCAATCCACCGACAGGCTGCCTTCTGTTTCCAAAAATCAGTCTCAATGTTGAGTGCATGTGTAAGGATAGCAGTGCATCGTTTCAGTTCCACAAGGTTAGTATCAGTGGGCTCTTCATCATAGTTGTTCCTTGATGGCGACTTCCTGTTCCGCTTTCTTAATGTTTTCAAAGATGTCTCCAAAAACTTTCCTGTTCCACATTTCAGTGATTGTTTGAGTCTATAAATTTTTTGTTGCAAGTTGATCATTCCACTCGTCCTGGTTGGAGTCTGCCAGAAATTCTTAACATCTTCGAGGAATCTATGATGCCTTGTCCACATCTTCATGAATCTAAAAGAGGATGGTACGCTAACCGATTGAAAGTTCACAGTTGTAAGTAAAAGAGCATGATCTGACCATATTCTCAGCAAATGTGTGACTTTGGTAACCTGAAACTTATCAATCCAGGCCTCCGAATAAAGTATTCTGTCCAGCTTTTTCCAAATCCTGTTATTAGTCCAAGTAAAGTCGCTTCCCTCATATCCAGCATCAATGAGTCCACAATCAGAGATCATATTGCTGAAGTCATTTAATGATGTCAATTTGCATTCTCTATGTCCTGTCCTTTCCTTAAGGTGGAGAATTGTATTGAAGTCCCCTTCCACAAGCCATGGTTGAGATCCTGGTAGATCAGAAATATATCTAAGAACATCCTAAAGTTCTCTTCTACCCCCAATATCACATTTGGCATAGATGCAGGTAAGCAGAAAAGGAGAAGGAAGAAGATGGGACTGAATTTTCACATGCAGAAGCTGATCATGATCAATGATAACCTCCAAGTCAAAATCGATATCAACCAAACACCAAATCTTATTAGAGCAGTTAGCAATTGCTAGCCTTCGATAAAAAAAAGGACTATCTAGATGAACTTTTAGTTCCATAATTGCCAGAATTTTAACTCTGTGAAGGTTGCAGAAATTATGCAAATGTTTCTGTGATGGATCATTCCTAATTCCCCTAATATTCCAAAAAAGCAGATTCAATGTCATTTAGAAAAGTTTCAGAATTGGACCTATTGACTTTAGCTGATGAATGGCTATTAACAACTGGTTTTCCTTTTTGGAAGTTGTTGAAAGTGCTTCAAAGTTAGCTGATTGAAGAAACAGGTCAACCAATGGACTTCTTTGGTGCAAGGTCTTAGTTTTATTATCCTCTTTCTCAACACTATATTTCTTGTAGAAACATCCTTCTTTTTCTGCGAGATTTTCATTGAGGGAGCACTGTGACAGCTCAGTTGTGCTGAACAAATTTCTGGACCTGCCCCTTTTCCTTTCTATTTTTCGGTGTGGTGTTTCTATTCCATTTTCCTCCCCTGATCCCTTTGTAGGACTCTGAGGTGTTGTTTGCTGGTGTCCACCTTTCCTTCTTTCCAATATCAGCCCCTTATTGTAAATTGATTCAATTTTCTCCCTTTGGTCCTGTGTTGAGTTCATTTCTTCCAGCTCCAATTGGATTGCTACATCTACGGGCTTTGCATTCAGTGCTTCCAGATCTTCAATCATAGCTGAACATTGTTCCCTAGATTCTAAATTAGAACTCCTCCCACTTACCTTCTCTGTAGCAGCATTCTATTTTTCTTCTGTCTCTTGGTGTTGCTTTCCACTGATTCTGCTTAAATCCCTCTTCCCCTTCAGATAAAGTTTCTCTTTGTGACAGGCCTTAGTTCGTTTTTTGAAGAAGGTTTTCCTTCTATTTATGATCACTCCTCTAGGTGGAAGAGTTCCAACTCTATTCTGTTTTTTTACCAATTCCTTCAGATGTTCACTGATTTTCTCCCAACCATCACCTAAAGCTGTATTTTGCTCTTGATCAACCCGATTTGCAGCAGTTTCATTTTTGCCAAATTTTGTCTCAATGTTCACCAAGTTAATCTCTCTCAAATGCACTACTCCATGAACATCAATTTCCAATATATCGTTGGTTCCAATCACCTCACCACCTCCCATAGGAATTTCAATAAGATCAGTCCCCTCCTTTTATTTCAAGTGTTGAACCTCATTACTTATTCCATTATCCTCTATCGATGCAGCTTCTCTATTATCATTCACAAAGATCTGAGGCACAGCCTCACCCATATTCAGTCTGTTTCCATTTTCAACCAACACCACCGGAACACCATTCACCCGACTTGTCTCAGCTACGTCCCCAAACAGATTAACAACAGGGGAGGGGGGATATTGGAATTTTTCCTTACCATTTGTATTGATCCCTCGATGTGGAGGATCCAATTCCTTACCTTTTACACCTTTCTGTCGCAGAAATTTCTCTGACTTTGGAGCATTGCCATTCTCGAAATAAGATGTTGTATCATGGCCCAAGTGTTTACAGTCAACGCAATATTTAGGTAAATTTTCGTATATGATTTTTTGCAAGATCATTTGAGACCCAATGCCTAAAAATACACTTTCTTTCCTTTCTTCTTTCAGATCAATTTCTACACAAATTCGATCTACGCTTACGCGAGTTTTGTTTGCTGTTGCTTCATCTAATCTTAAAGGCTTGCCTATCAGATTGGCAATTACACTCAGAGCTGTTTTATCAAACAGATGGGCGGGAAGTTCTGGCAGGTGAATCCAGATAGGAACCACTGAAGATTCCAGCTTTGGATTGAATTCGGGAGACCATTTGAAAAGCCTCATCGGAAAGCCATCAAAGAATAGTGTTCCACGCAGCCAAATACGAGCAAAATCATGCTCATTAGAGAGAATGATAAGGATGTGCTTGGGATTCAAAATCCGAATCGAGTGTGCTCCAGACAACCCCAAGGCAGAGAAGTGATGATAAAGCTATTTCCAAGAAGGAGAGCCATGGGAAAATTTCCCAATCAAGGCGAAATGGAAGGGTTCAGCTAGTTTAGAAGTTTCAGATTCAGAAAAAAATAGAGCATCCATTCCCCTGTATTTCGAAGCCAAACCCATCGGAGGGATAGGTGTATCAAGGTTCAGAGATTTGTTCAGAGTACGGGGTGAAAATATTATAGAAGATGGATTAGTGCTGCTTGGGCCACCGCAGCGTAAGAACGACGGAGGTTGTCAGAAGTGGGATAGGCGATGTAGGTTGGGCAGCCATGATTGAAGATGGGGAAGAAATTGGAAAGGGGATGAGGAATAGGGAACCTGATGAAGAATACTAAAAGATATGGGCTGCTATGAAACAGAGCTGACGCCGGTAAAGAACGCGAAGAGGAAATTGATTTTAGGGCAAAATCTCCCAAATCAGTGGCAGCGAGCGGGAAAGAAACAAACGTGCATGATGGGAAGGGTAGATTACGAAATGTGTAGGGGAGGACAAAAATGGAGAAGGGGAAAGAAATGACGTCGGAACATCATCGCCGGTGACGATAAGAACACGCAGAGGAATTTAGGTTGGTAGGACGAGGGAGAGGGCTAGGTTGATGAGGTCCATAGAATACTAGAAAAGGGCTTAGGGGGGTTCCGCCAGGAGTCACAAGCAATTCCGGCGCCAGTGAAAGCTACCGGCACCGACAAAGAGCCGGTGAAGAGAGAGCGGGAAGTAGGAGGAAACTGATGGACCGAGAGAGAAAATTTTAGAGAGAGAAAGAAGAGAGAGAATTTTTTTTGGTTTTTAGGGTTTAGGGTTTAGGGTTTAGGGTTTAGGGTTAGGGTTTAGGGTTTAGGGTTTAAGGTTTAAGGTTTAGGGTTCAGTTTAGGGTTTTTTTTTTTTTTTAATAA
>CM033109.1:25429106-25455346 GCA_019321725.1 Paulownia fortunei
TTTTCTCTTACGTATTCAAATTATAATTTAATTAGATTGTTTTTTCTTTTTACTGTATAATTTGAAGGAAAACTTACATTATTTTCAATGAGAGAAACTATATATTTCCTACTTTTAATTTTAATTATGCGTAACAATTGAAAAAGCGACTCCGAATGTTGGTACCTATTTCTTGATTCTTATTAAATTTGTATTTTAATTGATTTTTTTTAAGAAAAATTTACTTTTAAAAATTTTATTTTTTCTTATAAACTAAAAGCATATGCTATAACATAGGAGTTAGAATTAGAAAAAATACTTTCCTATGGTTAAGGTTAAATAATAATAAAAATTTTAAAACTTGATACCCGTTTCTCTCTTACGTATTCAAATTATAGTTTAACTCGATTGTTTTTTATTTTTACTGTAAAATTTCAAGGAAAACATACATTATTTTCAATGAGAGAAACAATATATTTGCTAATTTTAATTTTAATTATGCGTAAAAATTGAAAAAAACGACAACGAATGTAGTACCTATTTCTTGATTTCTTATTAAATTCTTATTTTTAATAGATTTTTTCTATTTAAAAGTTTACGTTTGAAAAAATTATTTTTTCTAATAAACTAAAAGCGTATGTATATAAGACAGGAGTTAGAATTAGAAAAAATACTTTCCTACGGTAAGGTTAAATAATATTAAAAATTTTAAAACTTGATACCCATTTCTCTTTTACTTATTCAAATTGTAGTTTAACTGATTGTTTTATTTTTACTATAATTTCAAGGAAAACTTACATTATTTTCAATGAGAGAAACAATATATTTTCTTACTTTTAATTTTAATTATGCGTAACAATTGAAAAAAGCGACTACGAATGTTGGTACCATTTTTGCTCTCTTATTAAATTTTTATTTTAATTGATTTTTTTCTTTCTAAAAGTTTACGTTTGAAAAAAATTTTATTTTTGTCTAATAAACTAAAAGTGTATGCTATAACATATGAGTTAGAATTATTAAAAAATACTTTCATACGGTTAAGGTTAAATAATATTAAAAAATTTAAACTTGATACCCGTTTCTCTCTTACTTATTCAAATTCTAGTTTAACTGATTGTTTTTTCTTTTTAATGTATAATTTCAAGGAAAACTTACATTATTTCCAATGAGAGAAACAATATATTTCCTACTTTTAATTTTAATTATGTGTAAAAATTGAAAAAGGCGACTCCGAATGTTGGTACATATTTCTTGCTTATTATTAATTTTTATTTTAATTGAGTTTTTTCTTTAAAAAAGTTTATGTTTTAAAAATTTTATTTTTTCTAATAAACTAAATGCATATGCTATAACATAGGAATTAGAATTAGAAAAATATTTTCTATGGTTAAGGTTAAATAATTTTAAAATTTTAAAACTTGATACCCGTTTCTCTCTTACGTATTGAAATTATAGTTTAACTCGATTGTTTTTTATTTTTACTGTAAAATTTCAAGGAAAACATACATTATTTTCAATGAGAGAAACAATATATTTGCTAATTTTAATTTTAATTATGCGTAAAAATTGAAAAAGCGACAACGAATGTTAGTACCTATTTCTTTGATCTTATTAAATTCTTATTTTAATAGATTTTTTTCTATTTAAAAGTTTATGTTTGAAAATAATTATATTTTTTTCTAATAAACTAAAAGCGTATGTTATAAGACAGGAGTTAGAATTAGAAAAAATACTTTCCTACGGTAAGGTTAAATAATATTAAAAATTTTAAAACTTGATACCATTTCTCTCTTACTTATTCAAATTGTAGTTTAACTTGATTGTTTTATTTTTACTGTATAATTTCAAGGAAAACTTACATTATTTTCAATGAGAGAAACAATATATTTTCTACTTTTAATTTTAATTATGCGTAACAATTGAAAAAGCGACTCCGAATGTTGGTACCTATTTTTGCTCTCTTATTAAATTTTTATTTTAATTGATTTGTTTTCTTTCTAAAAGTTTACGTTTGAAAAAAATTTATTTTTGTCTAATAAACTAAAAGTGTATGCTATAACATATGAGTTAGAATTATAAAAAATACTTTCATACGGTTAAGGTTAAATAATATTAAAAAATTTAAAACTTGATACCCGTTTCTCTCTTACTTATTCAAATTGTAGTTTAACTTGATTGTTTTTTCTTTTTAATGTATAATTTCAAGGAAAACTTACATTATTTTCAATGAGAAGAAACAATATATTTCCTACTTTTAATTTTAATTATGTGTAAACAGTTGAAAAGGCGACTCCGAATGTTGGTACATATTTCTTGCTTTATTATTAAATTTTTATTTTAATTGAGTTTTTTCTTTAAAAAAGTTTATGTTTTAAAAATTTTATTTTTTTCTAATAAACTAAATGCATATGCTATAACATAGGAATTAGAATTAGAAAAAATATTTCCTATGGTTAAGGTTAAATAATTTTAAAATTTTAAAACTTGATACCCGTTTCTCTCTTACGTATTAAATTATAGTTTAACTCGATTGTTTTCTCTTTTTACTATATAATTTCAAGGAAAACTTACATTATTTCCAATGAGAGAAACAATATATTTCCTACTTTTAATTTTAATTATGCGTAACAATTGAAAAAGCGACTTCGAATGTTGGTACCTATTTCTTGCAACCTTATTAAATTTTTATTTTAATTGATTTTTTTTAAAAAAAGTTTACGTTTTAAAAATTTTATCTTTTTCTAATAAACTAAAAGCATATGCTATAACATAGGAGTTAGAATTAGAAAAAATACTATCCTACGGTTAAGGTTAAATAATATTAAAATTTTAAAACTGATACCCGTTTCTCTTTTACGTATTCAAATTATAGTTTAACTCGATTGCTTTTTCTTTTTCTATATAATTTCCAAGAACTTACATCATTTTCGATGAGAGAAGCAATCTAATTGCTACTTTTAATTTTAATTTTGCGTAATAATTGAAAAAGCGACTCCAAATGTTGGTACCTATTTCTTGCTTTCTTATTAAATTTATTTTTTTCTTTCTAAAAGTTTACATTTTAAAAAATTTATTTTTCTCTAATAAACTAAAAGCGTATGCTATAACATAGGAGTTAAAATTAGAAAAAATAATTTTCTACGGTTAAGGTTAAATAATATTAAAAAATTTTAAAACTTGATCCCGTTTTTCTCTTACGTATTCAAATTATAATTTAACTGGATTATTTTTTCTTTTTACTGTATAATTTGAAGGAAAACTTACATTATTTTCAATGAGAGAAACTATATATTTCCTACTTTTAATTTTAATTATGCGTAACAATTGAAAAAGCGACTCCGAATGTTGGTACCTATTTCTTGATTTCTTATTAAATTTTATTTTTTAATTTTTTTTTCTATTTAAAAGTTTACATTTCAAAAAAAAAATTCTAATAAACTAAAAGCATATGTGATAAGACAGGAGTTAGAATGAGAAAAATTACTTTCGTACGGTTAAGGTTAAATAATATTAAAAAATTTAAAACTTGATACCCGTTTCTCTCTTACTTATTCAAATTCTAGTTTAACTTGATTGTTTTATTTTTTACTGTATAATTTCAAGGAAAACTTACATTATTTTCAATTAGAGAAATAATATATTTTCTACTTTTAATTTTAATTATGCGTAACAATTGAAAAAGCGACTACGAATGTTGTTACCTATTTCTTGCTTTCTTATTAAATTTTTATTTTAACTGATTTTTTTTCTTTCTAAAAGTTTACGTTTGAAAAAAATTATTTTGTCTATAAACTAAAAGCGTAAGCTAATAATAGGAGTTACAATTAGAAAAAATACTTTCCTACGATTAAGGTTAAATAATATTAAAAAAAAATTAAACTTGATACCCGTTTCTCTCTTACTTATTCAAATTGTAGTTTAACTTGATTGTTTTTTTTCTTTTTACTGTATAATTTGAAGGAAAACTTACATTATTTTCAATGAGAGAAACAATATATTTCCTAATTTTAATTTTAATTATGCATAAAAATTAAAAAAAATGACTCCGAATGTTGTTACCTATTTCTTGCTTTCTTATTGAATTTTTATTTTAATTGATTTTTTTCTTTCTAAAAGTTTACATTTTAAAAATTTTATTTTTTTCTAATAAACTAAAAGCATATGCTATAACATAGGATTAGAATTAGAAAAAAAATACTATCCTACGTTTAAGGTTAAATAATATTAAAGAATTTTAAAACTTGATACCCGTTTCTCTCTTACTTATTCAAATTGTAGTTTAACTTGATTGTTTTTTCTTTTTAATGTATAATTTAAAGGAAAACTTACATTATTTTCAATGAGAGAAACAATATATTTTCTACTTTTAATTTTAATTATGCGTAACAATTGAAAAAGCGACTCCGAATGTTGGTACATATTTCTTGCTATCTTATTAAAATTATTTTAGTAGATTTTTTCTATTTAAAAGTTTACGTTTCAAAACTTGATTCTCGTTTTTCTCTTACGTATTCAAATTATATTTAACTAGATTATTTTTTCTTTTTACTGTATAATTTCAAGGAAAACTTATATTATTTTCAATGGGAGAATCAATATATTTCCTACTTTTAATTTTAATTATGCGTAAAAATTGAAAAAGTGACTCCGAATGTTGGTACTTATTTTTGCTTTCTTATAAATTTTATTTTAATAGATTTTTTTCAATTTAAAAGTTTACGTTTCAAAATTTTATTTTTTTCTAATAAACTACAAGCGTATGTTATAAGACATGAGTTAAAATTAGAAAAAATACTTTGTTACGGTTAAGGTTAAATAATATTAAAAATTTTAAAACTTGATACCCATTTCTCTCTTACTTATTCAAATTGTAATTTAACTTGATTGTTTTTTTTTTTACTGTATAATTTGAAGGAAAACTTACATTATTTTCAATGAGAGAAACAATATATTTCCTACTTTTAATTTTAATTATGCGTAACAATTGAAAAAGCGACTCCGAATGTTGTACCTATTTCTTGCTTTCTTATTAAATTTTTATTTTAATTGATTTTTTTCTTTAAAAAAGTTTACGTTTTAAAATTTTTATTTTTTTCTAATAAACTAAAAGCATATGCTATAACATAGATGTTAGAATTAGAAAAAATACTTTCCTATGGTTAAGGTTAAATAAAAATAAAAATTTTAAAACTTGATACCCGTTTCTCTCTTCTTATTTAAATTGTAGTTTAACTTGATTGTTTTTTCTTTTTACTGTATAATTTAAGAAACACTTACATTATTTTCAATGAGAAAAACAATATATTTCCAATTTTAATTTTAATTATGCGTAAAAATGAAAAAGCGACTCCGAATGTTGGTACCTATTTCTTGTTTTCTTATTAAATTTTTATTTTAATTGATTTTTTTCTTTCTAAAAGTTTACGTTTGAAAAAATTTTTTTGTCTAATAAACTAAGAGCGTATGCTATAACATACGAGTTAGAATTAGAAAAAATACTTTCCTATGGTTAAGGTTAAATAATATTAAAAATTTAAAACTTGATACCCGTTTCTCTCTTACTTATTCAAATTGTAGTTTAACTTGATTGTTTTTTCTTTTTACTGTATAATTTCAAGGAAAACTTACATTATTTTCAATGAAAGAAACAATATATTTCCTACTTTTAATGTTAATTATGCGTAACAATTGAAAAAGCGACTACGAATGTTGGTACCTATTTCTTGCTTTCTTATTAAATTTTTATTTTAATTAATATTTTTCTTTCTAAAAGTTTACATTTTAAAATATTTATTTTTTCTAATAAACTAAAAGCATATGCTATAACATAGGAGTTAGAATTAGGAAAAATACTATCCTACGGTTAAGGTTAAATAATATTAAAAAATTTAAAACTTTATCTCCGTTTCATTATCTTTATTAAAATCGTTTAACTCGATTGCTTTTTCTTTTTTTACAATATAATTTCAAGGAAAACTTACATTATTTTCAATGAGAGAAACAATATATTTCCTACTTTTAATTTTAATTATGCGTAACAATTGAAAAAGCGACTTCAAATGTGGTACCTATTTCTTGCAATCTATTAAATTTTTATTTGAATTGATTTTTTTTTTAAAAAAGTTTACGTTTTAAAATTTTTATTTTTTTCAAATAAACTATAAGCAAATGCTATAACATAGGAGTTAGAAATGAAAAAATACTTTCCTATGGTTAAGGTTAAATAATATTAAAAAATTTAAAACTTCATACCCGTTTCTCTCTTACGTATTCAAATTATAGTTTAACTCGATTGTTTTTTCTTTTCCTATATAATTTTCAGGAAAACTTACATATTTTCAATGAGAGAAATAATATAATTCCTACTTTTAATTTTAATATGCGTAAAAATTGAAAAAGCGACTCCGAATGTTGGTACCTATTTCTTGCTTTCTTATTAAATTTTTATTTTAATTGAATTTTTTCTTCTAAAAGTTTACATTTTAAAAAATTATTTTTCTCTAATAAACTAAAAAGTATGCTATAACATAGGAGTTAAAATTAGAAAAAATACTTTCCTACGGTTAAGGTTAAATAATATTAAAAATTTAAAACTTGATTCCCGTTTTTCTCTTACGTATTCAAATTATAATTTAACTAGATTATTTTTTCTTTCTACTGTATAATTTCAAGGAAAACTTACATTATTTTCAATGAGAGAATCAATATATTTCCTACTTTTAATTTTAATTTTGCGTAAAAATTGAAAAAGCGACTCGAATGTTGGTACATATTTCTTGCTTTCTTATTAAATTTTTATTTTAATAGATTTTTTCTATTCAAAAGTTTACGTTTCAAAAAATTATTTTTCTAATAAACTAAAAGCGTATGTTATAAGACAGGAGTTAGAATTAGAAAAAATACTTTCCTACGGTTAAGGTTAAATAATATTAAAAATTTAAAACTTTATACCCGTTTCTCTCTTACACATTCAAATTATAGTTTAACTCGATTGTTTTTTATTTTTACTGTATAATTTCAAGGAAAACTTACATTATTTTCAATGAGAGAAATAATATATTTCCTACTTTTAATTTTAATTTTGCGTAAAAATTAAAAAAGCGACTCCGAATTTTGGTACCATTTCTTGGTTTCTTATTAAATTTTTATTTTAATAGTTTTTTTTCTTTTTAAAAGTTTACGTTTTAAAATTTTTATTTTTTTCTAATAAACTAAAAGCGTATGTATATAAGACAGGAGTTAGAATTAGAAAAAATACTTTCATATTATGTTAAGGTTAAGTATATATATAATAAAAACAATTTAAATTGATACCCGTTTCTCTCTTACGTATTCAAATTATCGTTTAACTCGATTGCTTTTTCTTTTTACTATATAATTTCAAGGAAAACTTACATTATTTTCAATGAGAGAAACAATATATTTTCTACTTTTAATTTTAATTATGCGTAACAATTGAAAAAGCGACTTCGAATGTTGGTACCTATTTCTTGCAATCTTATTAAATTTTTATTTTAATTGATTTTTTTTGAAAAAAGTTTACGTTTTAAAAATTTTATCTTTTTCTAATAAACTAAAAGCATATGCTATAACATAGGAGTTAGAATTAGAAAAAATACTTTCCTATGATTAAGGTTAAATAATATTAAAAATTTAAAACTTCATACCTGTTTCTCTCTTACGTATTCAAATTATAAGTTTTTATTTTAATTGATTTTTTTCTTTTTAAAAGTTTACATTCTAAAAAAATTATTTTATTCTAATAAATTAAAAGTGTATGATATAACACAGGAGTTAGAATGAGAGAAAAAATATTTTTCTACTGTTAATGTTAAATAAAGTTAAAAATTTAAAAACTTGATATTAATTTCTAGTTTATGTATTCAAATTATAGTGTAACTGGATTTTTTTTTTTTTACTGTATAATTTTAAGGAAAACTTACATTATTTTCCATGAGAGAAACAATATATTTCCTACTTTTATTTTTAATTATGACTAAAAATGAAAAAAACGACTCAAAATGTTTGTACATATTTCTTGCTTTCATATTGAATTTTTATTTTAATTGATTTTTTTCTTTGTAAAAATTTACGTTATACTCATTTCTTGTTTACATATTTAAATTATAGTTTAAATGGAACTTTATTTTACTGTATAATTTCAAAAAAAAATTATATTATTCTCCAAGAAAGCTGATTGTTTTGGTATAAGGGAAAAACCCATAAATGGAAAGGCTAATCCCTTTTTGGTATAGGGAAAGAATTCCAGGGTGATCGCCCCTTAGTTCGAATAAAATCTTGTCATTTTCCTAAGCCAAATCTCTAGGCTAGGCTGAAGGGTGGAGCGGCCATCTAGAGGTCTGTAAGCCCACTACGGTGGTTCTTTTTTTTTATGAAATTTTTTTATGGGCTTTTGTTAGGTGTGCTTGCCTTTGAGCCTTTTTGTGTTTGTGTATAATCATTCCAATAGCTCAAGTTTGTGGTAGACATGGATGGAGGTAAGTGTATGTTGAAGAAAATATTTTATACATTTAATTTAACGTATATTTGGAATACAAAATTTGATATAAAACATCAAATTAAAACAGAGAATACAAATATTGCAAAAAGTATGGAAAAAGAAAATTACAACATTTGAAAAATGCTATAATTTAAAGGGTTGACTATAGGCATTTTAAAACCAAGCTCTGTTATTCCATCCCCTACACCAAGAATTTCTGTCTTCTTGACACTATAAACACTGTCAAGAGACATTTGCTGAAACAACTTATTGGTGCTAAATAATTAAGAGAAAGAGCAAAAAAATTGAATACAACTACTAATGAATGAAGATATATAAGACATGACTGGATGACTCAATTAGCACGTAGCAGATTTACTTCTTCAAACATATGGAGCGGGCTTGGGTAAATTTTGGACAATACCACAGAGCTGCTGGGTGATAGGAATGTTGTACTCATCCCTTAAGGAGCGGGCCGGGGATAGAACGCTGATGTAGAGTTGTTGTCCCAAATAAGCCCTCTCCTGCATCTCCGACCTTAGATTCCACATTCCTGCGTTGTCCAGCGTGGTCATCACTGCGGCCCAGGATTTGGGGTATACGTGAATGGTGTGCCTGCTTACCGCATCCAATAGGTTGTAGTTCTTTCTCTTCTCGGGGCTCCACGTCCCTGGCTCGATAGCTACAGCGAAAAAGGAGTATCCGTTCAAGTGCCATGTCTGGATGGTATTCTCTTGGTTTTCGAAGATAATCTCCACGAAGTTCCTAAATGTTGCATTTACCACGCTTGGGGCCACAATAACTGTATTGACCTTTGGTGGCTCGTCCTTCACTAGATCGTAACTGAATGCCTTGTTCGACACTCCAAAGTACTCTGCCAGTTTCAATGGAGTCTCTGCGTCTATGTGGGAGACACCGTTAATCCCAAACCTGAGCTTGCCATTGACCAGGTAGCGAGAGTTGGCAAGCTTGATGGTGCGAGTGATGTTGATCTTGCCGTAGTGGTAGGAGCCTTGTGGGTTGGGGCGGGCTGCACTTGCTGTGAGGTTCCACCTGAAGGAGCGGAACTGGTTGACAGACCAAGCAATGCCGGCGATGTTCTCAGGAGGGGGTTGTGGGAGCTCGGGGGATGCGGGGGCCTTGCCATTGGCGTAGCGAATGATGGCCACAGAGGTGAGCACTTTCTTAGAGAACCTACTGGATGCCACAAAATAGTAGTCCTTGGGGGCTTGGTCGGCTGTCACCAGCACGGACAAGCACTGGCCAACATGGAGATCAAGAGAGTCGTAAACATTCTGCACGGTGTGAGATCCCTCCAGTTCCACTAATTTCACTGTGTGGCCCTGGAGCCTGAAGTTGATGGAGGTCCTTAAACCGACGTTGCAGACTCTGTACCTGTAGGTCTTGCCGGGCTCCATAGTGAAGAGGGGTTGGGCAGCAATGTCGCCAACCTTGCCGAATTTCCATTGATTTGGATGCCATCAGGCAAGCCAATGGTGCTGCCGATGTCGAGAATCTTCTTAAGGGTCTTGTGGCCCTTATTGTACCAATCCCCAAGGAGGACAGCGAACTCATCTGCGGGCCTATCAAAGGGGACAGGGATGAGGTCACGGCTATGGACTTGGAGCATGCCCATACCACCAGCGGCCTTGTGGAGGGCGGTGGTAGGGAAGTAGAAGTAGCTACCAATCTGGTCCTTGACCTGAAAGCGATAGGTGAAGTTGTTTCCAGGCAAGATGGGGCACATAGTTCCGAGGGTGCCATCTTGCCAGGAGTTCTTTCTGTTTTGGATGCCTGTCCAGGTGAGGAGGAAAGGCTCGTCAAGGTAGTTAAAGACGTTGACGACAATGTTATTGTTGGAGGTGCAGTTGATCTTGGGACCGGGGAATTGGCCATTGATGAGAATGCCCTGTTGGGGAACGCCAAGAGGGGAGATGGTGCCGTAGGTGACCTTCCATTCAAAGAAGAGATAGGGGTCCTCCGCCAAAGCCCCTGCGGAGAGGCACAGCAACAATGCCACAAACATCATCTTGGATGCCATGGCTTGCTCTTTTTTTTTTTCACTCCCCACTCGATCTCCACTAATTCAACTCACGCTAGCTTTGTATATACGTATTTTATTTTTATTTTTTTGCAAGAATAAATATACTGCTGCTAGTATTTGCCAAGAAGAAGAGGAAAGGGGATTCTTCTTCTGGCAAGAGAGCTTGGCATGAATGTCTCTGTCTGGTTTTGATCCCCCCTCACAGAAGACCTCTTTATAGAGGGAGATGTGTGTTTGTTAGTTATCAAAATTAATGATCTTCCTCTTCCATTCATTCTGATTTCTTCAGCCACAACCACAACAATCCCTCTTTTGCGCCTTTCCTCTCCTTTCCTTCTCCGACGATTTCTCATTGCTCCTCCTCCATCCATTTCGTCAATGCTCTCTCCGTCTTCTTCACTTTTCTTGTCCAAAATTACCACAGATATAATCTGACCAGAAAATAAGATAAACGTACATATACTATTATTGATTGGTTGTAAATCTCATACCACCTTCAACACATCTTCTCATCATTCTATCAATAAATAACTAAATAAATAACAACATCTCCTCATCTAATTCACAATTAACATTTCCATTTCGGTTATATCAATAATTTTAACGGGTAAATGTCATTTTATTTCACTATATATATATATATATATATTTATATTCTTTAAAAAAAACTATGTCACATTTGTTAATCTTAAATTTTGATGCCTCCATCCCCCTCTGTTTTGTTACAAGTCAACTTACATAATTTTTCTACATGTAACAATGAATAATCATATATTATTTCTTTTAAAGAAATATAGGAATGTTAATTACATAAAGAATATTAACTTTTGGAAGATATTACAATTTCCAAATAATCATTTGAAAACTTGATCAAAAGAACAAAAATAGTTGACTTTGTATTGAGCAAACGTAGCCTTCATTTTGGACATAAGAGGTAACAATATTAGCACCTTATATGCTATTTCATATGCTCCACTTTTTAAATTATGGCCTTTAGAACGACACAATTACTCCAACCAAATTAGGTTGAGATTGGTATTTTTGTAAGCTTTCCAAGAAATTTTTTTAATGATTGTTACACTGTAGAAAATTAAATTGATTTTCATCTTTTGGTAAAAATTAAGATAAGACACATGTTTTTCTAATTAGTTTAATTACAAAACACCTCGTTCTTGAATTTTTAAGGATAATATGTAAAACTAATTAATTTGTTTTGGGTGGATGAGGATTTGAACATAGGTTTTAAGTCACAATATTGGCACCTTATATGCTATTTCATATATGCTCCACTTTTTAAACTATGGCCTTTAGAACGACACAATTACTCCAACCAAATTAGGTTGAGATTGGCATTTTTGTAAGCTTTCCAAGAAATTTTTTTAATGATTGTTACACTGTAGAAAATTAATTGATTTTCCTCTTTTGGTAAAAATTAAGATAAGACACATGTTTTTCTAATTAGTTTAATTACAAAACACCTCGTTCTTGAATTTTTAAGGATAATATGTAAAACTAATTAATTTGTTTTGGGTGGATGAGGATTTGAACATAGGTTTTAAGTCACAATATTGGCACTTATATGCTATTTCATATATGCTCCACTTTTTAAACTATGGCCTTTAGAACGACACAATTACTCCAACCAAATTAGGTTGAGATTGGCATTTTTGTAAGCTTTCAAGAAATTTTTTAATGATTGTTACACTGTAGAAAATTAAATTGATTTTCCTCTTTTGGTAAAAATTAAGATAAGACACATGTTTTTCTAATTAGTTTAATTACAAAACACCTCGTTCTTGAATTTTTAAGGATAATATGTAAAACTAATTAATTTGTTTTGGGTGGATGAGGATTTGAACATAGGTTTTAAGTCACAATATTGGCACCTTATATGCTATTTCATATATGCTCCACTTTTTAAACTATGGCCTTTAGAACGACACAATTACTCCAACCAAATTAGTTGAGATTGGCATTTTTGTAAGCTTTCCAAGAAATTTTTTTAATGATTGTTACACTGTAGAAAATTAAATTGATTTTCCTCTTTTGGTAAAAATTAAGATAAGACACATGTTTTTCTAATTAGTTTAATTACAAAACACCTCGTTCTTGAATTTTTAAGGATAATATGTAAAACTAATTAATTTGTTTTGGGTGGATGAGGATTTGAACATAGGTTTTAAGTCACAATATTGGCACCTTATATGCTATTTCATATATGCTCCACTTTTTAAACTATGGCCTTTAGAACGACACAATTACTCCAACCAAATTAGGTTGAGATTGGCATTTTTGTAAGCTTTCCAAGAAATTTTTTTAATGATTGTTACACTGTAGAAAATTAAATTGATTTTCATCTTTTGGTAAAAATTAAGATAAGACACATGTTTTTCTAATTAGTTTAATTACAAAACACCTCGTTCTTGAATTTTTAAGGATAATATGTAAAACTAATTAATTTGTTTTGGGTGGATGAGGATTTGAACATAGGTTTTAAGTCACAATATTGGCACCTTATATGCTATTTCATATATGCTCCACTTTTTAAACTATGGCCTTTAGAACGACACAATTACTCCAACCAAATTAGGTTGAGATTGGCATTTTTGTAAGCTTTCCAAAAAAAATTTTAATGATTGTTACACTGTAGAAAATTAAATTGATTTTCCTCTTTTGGTAAAAATTAAGATAAGACACATGTTTTTCTAATTAGTTTAATTACAAAACACCTCGTTCTTGAATTTTTAAGGATAATATGTAAAACTAATTAATTTGTTTTGGGTGGATGAGGATTTGAACATAGGTTTTAAGTCACAATATTGGCACCTTATATGCTATTTCATATATGCTCCACTTTTAAACTATGGCCTTTAGAACGACACAATTACTCCAACCAAATTAGGTTGAGATTGGCATTTTTGTAAGCTTTCCAAGAAATTTTTTTAATGATTGTTACACTGTAGAAAATTAAATTGATTTTCATCTTTTGGTAAAAATTAAGATAAGACACATGTTTTTCTAATTAGTTTAATTACAAAACACCTCGTTCTTGAATTTTTAAGGATAATATGTAAAACTAATTAATTTGTTTTGGGTGGATGAGGATTTGAACATAGGTTTTAAGTCACAATATTGGCACCTTATATGCTATTTCATATATGCTCCACTTTTTAAACTATGGCCTTTAGAACGACACAATTACTCCAACCAAATTAGGTTGAGATTGGCATTTTTGTAAGCTTTCCAAGAAATTTTTTTAATGATTGTTACACTGTAGAAAATTAAATTGATTTTCCTCTTTTGGTAAAAATTAAGATAAGACACATGTTTTTCTAATTAGTTTAATTACAAAACACCTCGTTCTTGAATTTTTAAGGATAATATGTAAAACTAATTAATTTGTTTTGGGTGGATGAGGATTTGAACATAGGTTTTAAGTCACAATATTGGCACCTTATATGCTATTTCATATATGCTCCACTTTTTAAACTATGGCCTTTAGAACGACACAATTACTCCAACCAAATTAGGTTGAGATTGGCATTTTTGTAAGCTTTCCAAGAAATTTTTTTAATGATTGTTACATTCTAGAAAATTAAATTGATTTTCATCTTTTGGTAAAAATTAAGATAAGACACATGTTTTTCTAATTAGTTTAATTACAAAACACCTCGTTCTTGAATTTTTAAGGATAATATGTAAAACTAATTAATTTGTTTTGGGTGGATGAGGATTTGAACATAGGTTTTAAGTCACAATATTGGCACCTTATATGCTATTTCATATATGCTCCACTTTTTAAACTATGGCCTTTAGAACGACACAATTACTCCAACCAAATTAGGTTGAGATTGGCATTTTTGTAAGCTTTCCAAAAAAATTTTAATGATTGTTACACTGTAGAAAATAAATTGATTTTTCATTTTTGGTAAAAATTAAGATAAGACACATGTTTTTCTAATTAGTTTAATTACAAAACACCTCGTTCTTGAATTTTTAAGGATAATATGTAAAACTAATTAATTTGTTTTGGGTGGATGAGGATTTGAACATAGGTTTTAAGTCACAATATTGGCACCTTATATGCTATTTCATATATGCTCCACTTTTTAAACTATGGCCTTTAGAACGACACAATTACTCCAACCAAATTAGGTTGAGATTGGCATTTTTGTAAGCTTTCCAAGAAATTTTTTTAATGATTGTTACACTGTAGAAAATTAAATTGATTTTCCTCTTTTGGTAAAAATTAAGATAAGACACATGTTTTTCTAATTAGTTTAATTACAAAACACCTCGTTCTTGAATTTTTAAGGATAATATGTAAAACTAATTAATTTGTTTTGGGTGGATGAGGATTTGAACATAGGTTTTAAGTCACAATATTGGCACCTTATATGCTATTTCATATATGCTCCACTTTTTAAACTATGGCCTTTAGAACGACACAATTACTCCAACCAAATTAGGTTGAGATTGGCATTTTTGTAAGCTTTCCAAGAAATTTTTTTAATGATTGTTACACTGTAGAAAATTAAATTGATTTTCCTCTTTTGGTAAAAATTAAGATAAGACACATGTTTTTCTAATTAGTTTAATTACAAAACACCTCGTTCTTGAATTTTTAAGGATAATATGTAAAACTAATTAATTTGTTTTGGGTGGATGAGGATTTGAACATAGGTTTTAAGTCACAATATTGGCACCTTATATGCTATTTCATATATGCTCCACTTTTTAAACTATGGCCTTTAGAACGACACAATTACTCCAACCAAATTAGGTTGAGATTGGCATTTTTGTAAGCTTTCCAAGAAATTTTTTTAATGATTGTTACACTGTATTAAATTGATTTTCCTCTTTTGGTAAAAATTAAGATAAGACACATGTTTTTCTAATTAGTTTAATTACAAAACACCTCGTTCTTGAATTTTTAAGGATAATATGTAAAACTAATTAATTTGTTTTGGGTGGATGAGGATTTGAACATAGGTTTTAAGTCACAATATTGGCACCTTATATGCTATTTCATATATGCTCCACTTTTTAAACTATGGCCTTTAGAACGACACAATTACTCCAACCAAATTAGGTTGAGATTGGCATTTTTGTAAGCTTTCCAAGAAATTTTTTTAATGATTGTTACACTGTAGAAAATTAAATTGATTTTCATCTTTTGGTAAAAATTAAGATAAGACACATGTTTTTCTAATTAGTTTAATTACAAAACACCTCGTTCTTGAATTTTTAAGGATAATATGTAAAACTAATTAATTTGTTTTGGGTGGATGAGGATTTGAACATAGGTTTTAAGTCACAATATTGGCACCTTATATGCTATTTCATATATGCTCCACTTTTTAAACTATGGCCTTTAGAACGACACAATTACTCCAACCAAATTAGGTTGAGATTGGCATTTTTGTAAGCTTTCCAAGAAATTTTTTTAATGATTGTTACACTGTAGAAAATTAAATTGATTTTCCTCTTTTGGTAAAAATTAAGATAAGACACATGTTTTTCTAATTAGTTTAATTACAAAACACCTCGTTCTTGAATTTTTAAGGATAATATGTAAAACTAATTAATTTGTTTTGGGTGGATGAGGATTTGAACATAGGTTTTAAGTCACAATATTGGCACCTTATATGCTATTTCATATATGCTCCACTTTTTAAACTATGGCCTTTAGAACGACACAATTACTCCAACCAAATTAGGTTGAGATTGGCATTTTTGTAAGCTTTCCAAGAAATTTTTTTAATGATTGTTACACTGTAGAAAATTAAATTGATTTTCCTCTTTTGGTAAAAATTAAGATAAGACACATGTTTTTCTAATTAGTTTAATTACAAAACACCTCGTTCTTGAATTTTTAAGGATAATATGTAAAACTAATAATTTGTTTTGGGTGGATGAGGATTTGAACATAGGTTTTAAGTCACAATATTGGCACCTTATATGCTATTTCATATATGCTCCACTTTTTAAACTATGGCCTTTAGAACGACACAATTACTCCAACCAAATTAGGTTGAGATTGGCATTTTTGTAAGCTTTCCAAGAAATTTTTTTAATGATTGTTACATTGTAGAAAATTAAATTGATTTTCATCTTTTGGTAAAAATTAAGATAAGACACATGTTTTTCTAATTAGTTTAATTACAAAACACCTCGTTCTTGAATTTTTAAGGATAATATGTAAAACTAATTAATTTGTTTTGGGTGGATGAGGATTTGAACATAGGTTTTAAGTCACAATATTGGCACCTTATATGCTATTTCATATATGCTCCACTTTTTAAACTATGGCCTTTAGAACGACACAATTACTCCAACCAAATTAGGTTGAGATTGGCATTTTTGTAAGCTTTCCAAAAAAAATTTTTAATGATTGTTACACTGTAGAAAATTAAATTGATTTTCCTCTTTTGGTAAAAATTAAGATAAGACACATGTTTTTCTAATTAGTTTAATTACAAAACACCTCGTTCTTGAATTTTTAAGGATAATATGTAAAACTAATTAATTTATTTTGGGTGGATGAGGATTTGAACATAGGTTTTAAGTCACAATATTGGCACCTTATATGCTATTTCATATATGCTCCACTTTTTAAACTATGGCCTTTAGAACGACACAATTACTCCAACCAAATTAGGTTGAGATTGGCATTTTTGTAAGCTTTCCAAGAAATTTTTTTAATGATTGTTACACTGTAGAAAATTAAATTGATTTTCATCTTTTGGTAAAAATTAAGATAAGACACATGTTTTTCTAATTAGTTTAATTACAAAACACCTCGTTCTTGAATTTTTAAGGATAATATGTAAAACTAATTAATTTGTTTTGGGTGGATGAGGATTTGAACATAGGTTTTAAGTCACAATATTGGCACCTTATATGCTATTTCATATATGCTCCACTTTTTAAACTATGGCCTTTAGAACGACACAATTACTCCAACCAAATTAGGTTGAGATTGGCATTTTTGTAAGCTTTCCAAGAAATTTTTTTTAATGATTGTTACACTGTAGAAAATTAAATTGATTTTCATCTTTTGGTAAAAATTAAGATAAGACACATGTTTTTCTAATTAGTTTAATTACAAAACACCTCGTTCTTGAATTTTTAAGGATAATATGTAAAACTAATTAATTTGTTTTGGGTGGATGAGGATTTGAACATAGGTTTTAAGTCACAATATTGGCACCTTATATGCTATTTCATATATGCTCCACTTTTTAAACTATGGCCTTTAGAACGACACAATTACTCCAACCAAATTAGGTTGAGATTGGCATTTTTGTAAGCTTTCCAAGAAATTTTTTTAATGATTGTTACACTGTAGAAAATTAAATTGATTTTCCTCTTTTGGTAAAAATTAAGATAAGACACATGTTTTTCTAATTAGTTTAATTACAAAACACCTCGTTCTTGAATTTTTAAGGATAATATGTAAAACTAATTAATTTGTTTTGGGTGGATGAGGATTTGAACATAGGTTTTAAGTCACAATATTGGCACCTTATATGCTATTTCATATATGCTCCACTTTTTAAACTATGGCCTTTAGAACGACACAATTACTCCAACCAAATTAGGTTGAGATTGGCATTTTTGTAAGCTTTCCAAGAAATTTTTTTAATGATTGTTACATTCTAGAAAATTAAATTGATTTTCATCTTTTGGTAAAAATTAAGATAAGACACATGTTTTTCTAATTAGTTTAATTACAAAACACCTCGTTCTTGAATTTTTAAGGATAATATGTAAAACTAATTAATTTTGGGTGGATGAGGATTTGAACATAGGTTTTAAGTCACAATATTGGCACCTTATATGCTATTTCATATATGCTCCACTTTTTAAACTATGGCCTTTAGAACGACACAATTACTCCAACCAAATTAGGTTGAGATTGGCATTTTTGTAAGCTTTCCAAAAAAATTTTTAATGATTGTTACACTGTAGAAAATTAAATTGATTTTCATCTTTTGGTAAAAATTAAGATAAGACACATGTTTTTCTAATTAGTTTAATTACAAAACACCTCGTTCTTGAATTTTTAAGGATAATATGTAAAACTAATTAATTTGTTTTGGGTGGATGAGGATTTGAACATAGGTTTTAAGTCACAATATTGGCACCTTATATGCTATTTCATATATGCTCCACTTTTTAAACTATGGCCTTTAGAACGACACAATTACTCCAACCAATTAGGTTGAGATTGGCATTTTTGTAAGCTTTCCAAGAAATTTTTTTTAATGATTGTTACACTGTAGAAAATTAAATTGATTTTCCTCTTTTGGTAAAAATTAAGATAAGACACATGTTTTTCTAATTAGTTTAATTACAAAACACCTCGTTCTTGAATTTTTAAGGATAATATGTAAAACTAATTAATTTGTTTTGGGTGGATGAGGATTTGAACATAGGTTTTAAGTCACAATATTGGCACCTTATATGCTATTTCATATATGCTCCACTTTTTAAACTATGGCCTTTAGAACGACACAATTACTCCAACCAAATTAGGTTGAGATTGGCATTTTTGTAAGCTTTCCAAGAAATTTTTTTAATGATTGTTACACTGTAGAAAATTAAATTGATTTTCCTCTTTTGGTAAAAATTAAGATAAGACACATGTTTTTCTAATTAGTTTAATTACAAAACACCTCGTTCTTGAATTTTTAAGGATAATATGTAAAACTAATTAATTTGTTTTGGGTGGATGAGGATTTGAACATAGGTTTAAGTCACAATATTGGCACCTTATATGCTATTTCATATATGCTCCACTTTTTAAACTATGGCCTTTAGAACGACACAATTACTCCAACCAAATTAGGTTGAGATTGGCATTTTTGTAAGCTTTCCAAGAAATTTTTTTAATGATTGTTACACTGTATTAAATTGATTTTCCTCTTTTGGTAAAAATTAAGATAAGACACATGTTTTTCTAATTAGTTTAATTACAAAACACCTCGTTCTTGAATTTTTAAGGATAATATGTAAAACTAATTAATTTGTTTTGGGTGGATGAGGATTTGAACATAGGTTTTAAGTCACAATATTGGCACCTTATATGCTATTTCATATATGCTCCACTTTTTAAACTATGGCCTTTAGAACGACACAATTACTCCAACCAAATTAGGTTGAGATTGGCATTTTTGTAAGCTTTCCAAGAAATTTTTTTAATGATTGTTACACTGTAGAAAATTAAATTGATTTTCATCTTTTGGTAAAAATTAAGATAAGACACATGTTTTTCTAATTAGTTTAATTACAAAACACCTCGTTCTTGAATTTTTAAGGATAATATGTAAAACTAATTAATTTGTTTTGGGTGGATGAGGATTTGAACATAGGTTTTAAGTCACAATATTGGCACCTTATATGCTATTTCATATATGCTCCACTTTTTAAACTATGGCCTTTAGAACGACACAATTACTCCAACCAAATTAGGTTGAGATTGGCATTTTTGTAAGCTTTCCAAGAAATTTTTTTAATGATTGTTACACTGTAGAAAATTAAATTGATTTTCCTCTTTTGGTAAAAATTAAGATAAGACACATGTTTTTCTAATTAGTTTAATTACAAAACACCTCGTTCTTGAATTTTTAAGGATAATATGTAAAACTAATTAATTTGTTTTGGGTGGATGAGGATTTGAACATAGGTTTTAAGTCACAATATTGGCACCTTATATGCTATTTCATATATGCTCCACTTTTTAAACTATGGCCTTTAGAACGACACAATTACTCCAACAAATTAGGTTGAGATTGGCATTTTTGTAAGCTTTCCAAGAAATTTTTTTAATGATTGTTACATTGTAGAAAATTAAATTGATTTTCATCTTTTGGTAAAAATTAAGATAAGACACATGTTTTTCTAATTAGTTTAATTACAAAACACCTCGTTCTTGAATTTTTAAGGATAATATGTAAAACTAATTAATTTGTTTTGGGTGGATGAGGATTTGAACATAGGTTTTAAGTCACAATATTGGCACCTTATATGCTATTTCATATATGCTCCACTTTTTAAACTATGGCCTTTAGAACGACACAATTACTCCAACCAAATTAGGTTGAGATTGGCATTTTTGTAAGCTTTCCAAAAAAAATTTTTAATGATTGTTACACTGTAGAAAATTAAATTGATTTTCCTCTTTTGGTAAAAATTAAGATAAGACACATGTTTTTCTAATTAGTTTAATTACAAAACACCTCGTTCTTGAATTTTTAAGGATAATATGTAAAACTAATTAATTTATTTTGGGTGGATGAGGATTTGAACATAGGTTTTAAGTCACAATATTGGCACCTTATATGCTATTTCATATATGCTCCACTTTTTAAACTATGGCCTTTAGAACGACACAATTACTCCAACCAAATTAGGTTGAGATTGGCATTTTTGTAAGCTTTCCAAGAAATTTTTTTAATGATTGTTACACTGTAGAAAATTAAATTGATTTTCATCTTTTGGTAAAAATTAAGATAAGACACATGTTTTTCTAATTAGTTTAATTACAAAACACCTCGTTCTTGAATTTTTAAGGATAATATGTAAAACTAATTAATTTGTTTTGGGTGGATGAGGATTTGAACATAGGTTTTAAGTCACAATATTGGCACCTTATATGCTATTTCATATATGCTCCACTTTTTAAACTATGGCCTTTAGAACGACACAATTACTCCAACCAAATTAGGTTGAGATTGGCATTTTTGTAAGCTTTCCAAAAAAAATTTTTAATGATTGTTACACTGTAGAAAATTAAATTGATTTTCCTCTTTTGGTAAAAATTAAGATAAGACACATGTTTTTCTAATTAGTTTAATTACAAAACACTTCATTCTTGAATTTTTAAGGATAATATGTAAAACTAATTAATTTGTTTTGGATGGATGAGGATTTGAACATAGGTTTTAAGTCATTCAAGTAATCTTTCAAGATTAATATTGAATTCCTAGTTCTGTTGAATAAGAAGCAGTGAAAAAAGGAATGGACCAGCATGTATATATATTGGAATTGGACAGCTAAATAATGTGGAATAGATCCATTTACAAAGAGAGACTAATTTGAGTTTCTCAAGTACAATGAAAACAATTCAAACGAGATGCACACTTTTGGAAATTCTAAAAACAGAAGTATGACTTTTGTATTCAATTTTATTGTGTGGTTGTTTGTCTAATTTTGCATTATTATTGGTTCTGTTATATGACCATCTGCTGCACTTAACTATTTATTGATCAATGCTTTGATTTATTTAACCATTTCATTCAAGAAATATGTAGGACATTTTTCCTATTAAATAGCAATTTAATTGAAAGTCATACATTTATTTATGCTTTGAAGAAAAAGGAGAATAAAACGACTTTTAAAAGATCTTTTTAATAGACATTTCTCAATTGGTGTTTGGGGTTAACAACTATTGCTTAAGATTGAAGCAAATGACAAGGGCATTTGTTTTCTAAATTTGTTTGATGGGGCGTGTCATTTAATCACAAAATGAAGAGAACGGGTATTTGATGAATGAGTTCACTTGGTGCTCATACAGAATATGTACACCGGGAAGGTAAAGCTGGTGCAAATTTCACTATAAACACATGATGATGCACACACAAATAATGCAGAAATTCTTTCACCATCCATGATCATATTGCGGGTTCTATATATACTAGTTAAGAAATTCTCAACTACAAGTTTATATTAGAATTTACAGCTCATCTCTGCTAAAAAAGAGAGGAAAACAAAAAAAAAAAACACTAAAATAGGCAAGAAAAGGAATTATCAAGGAAACATTTAAAGGATAAGCGTACAAAAAAGATAAGCATCTACACAGTGCAACAATGAAAATGTAACAATCCATCACCTCCATTCTCGAAAAACTATCGGACAGAAGCCAATTATATTATTCAATTGCTCACTCCCTCATAAAAAGTACACACAAGCAGAATGTTGCTTGTTCACTTGTGAGTAAACAAGTTATAAGAGGTTATATCTTCTACAGAAACTACATAGCAGATAACCAACATCACCCATGTATATCCTTCATAGGCAACTGATCAAGAATCTTGTGGAGTCTCAAACCTTGTGGGAGTATCAATTCCCATCATGCAGCAAAGCCCCGATATCAAAATTACAAGCAAAACAATTCCCTGAAAAGTTACAAAAACCATAAATTTTGAGACACACACTGTGAATGCAAGGAAACCCATATATGACATGTAAACAGTGCACTGAAACTGGTATGATAGAGTAAAAGAAAGAAATTGAAATTTACAATGGTTTATTTTCAAGCCTCGTATCTACACTCTCGGCCAATTTATTTCAACAGGTCATAGAGGCAGTGGACCAAAATTAACAGACTTACCACTAGAATTCCCTCCAAAAGAGATGACTTAATCTGGCAAACTCCATCACAGACTGTGGAATTAGCTGTTCCATTTCCCATGGTACCTTCAGCAAGAAATCTTTCTAGTCCCCGATGTGAGAGGTACTCCATAGATCTCAACGGATCTGAGATGTAGAGAACCGTGTATTTCGCACCCAACTGATTCACGGAATTGAGAAGCTGAGAAAGAATGCTACCTGCATATGTAATCAAACTGTTTAGTCCAATTTCCAGGCTCAATGGAAGGATAAGCTCCAAAAAAATAAGGACAGTGTTTCTAGTTTAAAAAACAAAAAGTCCTTTAGAAACCCTTATAACATTGTTTTAATGTAGCATACTCTCAGAATGTGGCTGATCAGAATCTTGCAATGAACGGGAACCTCCAGGGCACAACACAATCAGCTCCGTATGCCCGTCAGAAATTTTCTCAATCCTTGAGTGCAGGTAGTCCTACCAGTAATGTACAGTATGTCATTCAGTAGGACTAAATATAAGTAATGCAATTACATGTGCAAGATCATCAGTAGTACTTACATGAACTGAGTGAATATCATTTAGCTTATCAAAATTTTCACCCTCTACAGAGCACGACCCCACTAAAGCAATACTGCTGATCCCGAAATTATGCTGACAAGTATCAGCAAACTCTGAAATCAAAGAGCTTTCTATGGCCACTTTCTCCTCTCCGGCAGCTACGTAAGGAAAGGCCAAAGAGGAGTTGGAGTTTGAGAAAGAGTCCTATCCATGATGAAGCCAGACTTTAGTTTCAAGACGTGTCAGATGTTATGATGCTGAAATAATATTCCAAATACTAATATAACAAGGAATTTATTCAAGTAAAGAGCAAACTAATTAACCTTGAGCAAGTCTATAAGAGCTGGATCAGTATTTGAGGGTCTGGATATATCCACAGATTGTAACTGCATAACAAAATAAATACTTCAAGCAACATAAGAAATTGCCAATGCCTATGGTATGAATGTTGTTGGTAGATTAACAGTTCTTCTAGATATATCAATCTATAATTCACTAATTTTGTGCAACTTGTTGTCTGTCAGATGCTGAACAGATAAATTTACAAATAAGTTAAGTGATGCATCAACCAAAGTAGAATTATTCTCTTCGCATCTAATTTTAAACTTGCAGCTGAAAAATTGAGCCTGGGTCATCATGTCTTTTCTTTACATGCTGACAAGTAACTCCTTAATTAGTGAATAAAGAAACTTGCAGAATTCATTGCATGCCACAATCCCTAAATAAATATATAACTGGAAGTATGAAAACCAATGGCCCCAATTGGTGTCAGTTTTAGATATTACAGAATAATAGGCAAAGTGCATCAAATAAGTATGTTCATCCATTCTTAAGAACTGCGCTGGAATAAATTGGCATTCAAACTGTATTTTCACGAACATGATCATCTACATTCATTGAAGTATGCATGATGTAAACAATTATTATACAAAAAATAACAGATAATTCGAAAGAGAATTCTCTTTTCATTCACATGGATGTGGGGCAGGGTCAGCATAAAAGATAGGTGATTACTTTCTTGCAAAACAAGAGCAAAGAAAACATATTAATACCTCTGTTCCAACGAAAAGAAAGGCAAAATTCTTAGACTGTTGAGCTTCCTCTCTTGAGCACTGACAACAATGAAACCACAAGATTTTGCTTTTAGTTTAAACAGCAAGGAATCACAACCCTAAGTATCAGACTAACAATTTATATACTTCTCATACTTATTTCGGCTAAATATATTGCCATACTTGTTTGCTCTAAACATTGCAAAGAAATAACTTGATTCTAGGATAAGAATGATGGGGGAATTGCTATCAAAATCTAACCAAGGATACAGATATACCAGGTATTTCGACCATCCACCTTCGGTCATTGCAGACTTGGCTAAATCTCTTGGCGATAGAATTCTGTAATCAACCATTTCTTTCTTTCTGCCACACAATTGCAAGAATTATAGATAAATTTTGGGTTTCACAAGTTCAATGGTTACAGAAATTGTAGAGAAATGGGGGGAAGGGTTACTAAACACAAAAACCTACGTTTATTTGATGCAGAGTGATAAATTTAGCTGTGAAAGTTTTTGGATAACTTAAGGAGAAAATAAACTAATCGAAATTCAAGATACGCCATCAACCAACAACTTCCATAATCACACAACAGAATTAACTTAAGATATGTTAAATCGAACTGGCATCAAACAGATCACTTTTAGAAGAAGAAGTCAAAGTAAAATGGTAAACTATGATCCAAGTTTAAGACTCAACAACAAATGGAAATGAAAACCTAAACCCCCTGTAACTCCAAACTTGAGACAACTAGAGTACATAAGGTTGGGTAGAGGTTAACTCTGTATTAAACTGCCCTACAGAAGAAAGAGAAGTACTGAATGTGCAGAACTGGAAGAATAAAGAGGGATGAGTGAGAGGAGAGACAACAAAATCAAGACAGAGGCCAGGAATATCAAAGGGAAGGGCATGATGTAGCAGGAGAAATAAGAGAAGGAGTAGAAAGGTCTCTGTAGCTTTCCAAATCTGAAATCTATTCTTCAGGTCAGAGCAGAAAGAAATTTATAGAAGAGCTCTTAAAACGTTAGGTTTTATCCATGATGCAAGTTGAAAGATTTCTAAAATGATGTGAACATCCTATATCAGTGTATATTACTTACTAGCATCTATCTAAACTAAACTGAAGAAAGAAACAAACTAAAAGATAGAATAGTAGGACTGGAAACATAAAGCTTACTATCCAGAATATCTAAATCAAACCACATCAACTTCCCGGGAGTTTGGAGGGAATCGAGCTTATCCAGAAAGTCTCAGACACCTTTTGCAACAAGTAGTCACGAATACACCATAACTCAGCCTTATCGATTCATGAACAATCAGATAATGGCGGACAGTGGCTCACTCCTCAAACAATATAAATGAAAATATAATTGATTAGAAGCAATGAGAAATCATTACCCATCTAGATGAGGCGACCACAGGAATGCGGGGACCGTGGACGAGAAAGTGAGGCCCAAAGGTAGCTGAGCCGCGATAACAAGCAGAGCCACCACTAATGCCACCGAAGCATTTGCCATCTTCCTTCTGAATAGCCAACGACTACACCAAGTGATTGGATTGGATCACCAGATTACAATACCCCAAGTATGGATTGAATCGGTCAACTATCTACCCAATTCAACAAAAGAAATAGCAAATTAATTATGAGAAATTTTATTACGGGTTGTAATCCAACAAATCGCTGCGTGGCGGGCTGGATCTAAACTCGTTGAG
>CM033110.1:0-58128 GCA_019321725.1 Paulownia fortunei
GTGGTTGGGATAGGATCAGTTGTACTCTCAAAGAACCTAACACTTGATTTTCTGCTTCTTGTTCCAGATCTTGATTGCAATTTACTGTCAATTAACTAACTGGCTCATGACCTAAGCTGTGTGGCTGAATTATCTTCTAGTCTGTGTAAATTTCAGGTCTTTGATCTGGGATGACGATTGGTAGTGCTCATGTGTGTGGTCGTTCATTTCCTTTGTCGATGATCACACCCAACTCACTTGGGTTTTCCTAAAAAATCCAATAATACCAAAGAATACTACGAGTCAGTCTTAGAGAAATATCTCTTAAGTGGGAATAGTCCACCAGGGCTCATATGTCAACACCTCTCAATAAAATGGGATGGGATTGCGAGATAAAGAATAGACACCTCTTAGAAGTGGCTACATCACTAATGTTCGCCACTCACGTTTCAATGTATTTCTGGGTTAAGGTTGTCCTTACAGCAGCGTATCTTATCAATAGAATGCCCCCGAGAATACTCCAGTTCCAAACACCATTGTCAAGTCCTTCATCATTCATTTCCAAACACTGAAGTCATTTCTTCAATTTCCACAAAAATCTTTGAATGTTCAACCATTGTTTATATTCATCCTCATTACTGTAGTAAGATCAATCCAAAATCTGTGAAGTGCAACTTCATTGGATATAAGTGCTGCTATTCACCTATCACAATAGATGTGCAAAGTGAGCTCTGTGTCCCATCAAGGAGAGGAAGAAACTACCAACAGGTTGAAAAACCAACGAAGTTCAAAAAAAAACTGGAGGAATACCAAGACCCTGAACCAAATCCAAGGCCAAGTGAAATTCCCTCAACTGAGATTGTCTCTGAGAATATAGATAATGATGCATCAAATGATGATCTACATTGGCCCATTGCACAGATAGTGTACCAAGCATCCACTTTATAATTTCATTTCATAAAAAAGGATTATCCCCCTTTCGAGTGTTCGTTACTTCCCTTGATATAGTACTACTTTCGAGTAGTATACAAGAAGCATCCAAAGTCACAGAATGGATGAAAGTTGTATTAGAAGAAATCCTAGCTTCAAAGAAGAATGGAACATGGGAAGTTTCAAAGCTCTCATCCAGGAAAAGGCCAATTGAGTGCAAATGGATTTTGACCATCAAACCCAGGGTAGATAGGACTATAGATAAGTTCAGTAGATAGGTTCAAGGCTCGCCTTATTGCTAAAGGGTACATTCAATCTTATGGAATCAACTACCAAGAGACATTCGCACCAATTGCCAAGTGTTCTCTCCTTGGCACCCAACTTAGAGTGGCCTCTTCACCAACCCGACATCAAGAATGCATTTCTTAAGGGGTTCCTGCAAGAGGAAGTGTACATGAAAATTACGCCAGTGTAAATAAGGTTTGCAGACCTACAAAATCCCTTTATGGCCTTAAACAGTCCCCTCAAGCTTGGTTTGGTAGATTCTCCAAGTCAGTGCCCAAGTTTGGTTACACCTAAAGCCAAGACAATCACACTCTCTTTTCAAACATTCACCTTAAGAGAAGAAAGGAACCTTGATTGTGTATGTAGACTGTGTATGCACACAACATTATATTGACGAGTTGCTTCAAGGAGGAACTAGCCAGATTAAAGAGGTTCCTAACAAAGGAGTTCAAAGTAAAGAACCTGGGGCATCTAAAATACTTCCTAGGAATAGAAGCAGCACAGTCCCAACACCAAGAAACCGGAATACGTGGGTGTAAACATACAAATACTCCCATGGACCCAACATAGAAGATCAAAACCATCGTATTGGCTATCATATAATTTTAATAAGCCAATACATGAAAAAACCATCAAAAGAGCACACAGAAGTTGTCAACTGAATCTTGAGGTACCACAAGATGACAACAGGAAGACGTTTGCCCTACAAGAAGCTCCCAAGTAAAGAAGTTGAAATCTACTAGGATGTTCATTGGGCCAGTACATGTTGGGAAACTTTATGACATGGAGAAGTAAGAAGCAATAGGCAGTCTCAAGGAGCAGCAAAGTTCGAGGCATTGGCACTTGGGCTTTGCGAAGTTACGTGGACAAAAATATTGCTTGAAGAATTAAACTTTCCAGGACGAAGCACATTGAGATAGATCATCACTTCATCTCAAAGAACATGGAATAGGAGATAGCTCAATTGATCTATGTTCCAACAAGCTCTCAAACTGCAGATATTCTTGCCAAAGCAATGCCTAGGACCCACTTTGGTAATCTGGGCAGACAAGTTGGGCATGATTAACACATACAACCCAACTAACGAGATTTGGGAGAGATATTGCCTGATTTCACTCTAATTTAGTTCCTAGTTTAGTGGAGTAATAATTTTGGTAAATTAGGCTGTAATTACCAAGATTTAGGGTACCATTATAGCTGCCTGAGTGTTTATTTATTTATGTATTCTTTTCTCATCCATAAATAAGAAAAACCAGAATTGAAATTTCTCAGTTTTTCTTTATCAAAATTCTTTCAGTTTTTCTTCACCAGTCAAATTCCATAATATAAGTGATAAGATGAAAACACAATTTCAAATTAGTAAAGATACAAGCCTGTCTGCAACAGGAAAAATGTACTTGCAAACGACTGACTGATTTTATGTCTCTATTATGTAGCAGAAAGAAAGTAAGATAAGACAGCATGATCTCAAGGCAATAAGCCAAATTACTAAAGCAAACGCTAGACATTCAACATACTAACTAAGTATTGCTCTTTAATTTCAAGTTGAAACTGTATCTGAACTATGATTACTGGCATTCCAATACATAACATATTTTCAGAAATCAGGACCTACCATATAAAGAAATATGGCCAAACCTTTTTATATATATACTAAAAATGAACTTTTATTAACTTAAAGCAGGGAAACTCGAAGCATAACATGATCGCATAGACTTTCAAAATAGCATATGAGATTTGACATCAACTTGAAGAATCCATGATTTTTAAATACTCATATATCATATGTATTGAAAAATAACATTAGAGGACTTCCATTTTAAAATAAACTTCCAAAGTCAATGAAAAATAGTCATTCTTCTTGTTAAAGTTCAGAAATATAGTGCACATACAAAGCGCCATACTTAGTGAAATAAGCCTATATGTAGAAATTTAGAAACTTTTTTTTTTTTTTTTTTTGAAGCATCCAGGTCTCATTGTACTTTTTCTATTTTTATGTATTTTTATACTCCCTTCATCCAACGCTGATTGATGTGGTCTGGATTGGCACTGAGTTATTCAGGATTCGAAAAGTGCAAGTCTTAAATCCGTACCACTGAATACATATCATTTCGTACTTACCAAGAAACCAAATGGCCAAGAATACTCAATCACATGTCCCAATGACTAATAATGGCGAAGAATACTTTTAAGTTTTATCCAGGTACTTTATGAACATTAGTAGCAGGCATCTCAAGGAGGAAATATGAGCACACAAGTTCATGCCCAAACCTAACATAATAAAGATAAACTAGCAATAATGCTTCCAAACTAAATTTAAGTTGCCAACATAAACAAAATACATAGCAATTTTAATGAAATTCTAGTCAAGTAAATAATAACTAATATGCAAGTTATGTCCATAATTATAAAATAAATTTATGTAATTACGCATCTCGGTTTGTGATTCTGTTGCATGATCATGTTCAGCATAAACCAGTGCTATGTAAATTGTCATCCAAAATTTTCAATTGCTCATATAATACCCATATGGCTTTAGCTTTTGCAGACTGTTTTAGGCATTATCTTTCACTGCAACTTACAGTTAAAAAGATCATCCTGGACCTGTAAGTACGTACTAACAAATCCTTCCAATCCCATTTATCACTATTAAATCTTGCAGTGGATTATCAGTTTGAAAAAATCAATTAGAAACATCATATCTTTTAAGGTTATCCTTTTTGTTTTTTATACATTTGTTCCCATAATTCAAATCATAAGACATGATTGTTTGCATAAACATGCTTAGTAAAGTCATCAAATACCAACTTGGCAATATAGTGCATGTTTGGGAGTAATTTCAGAATGAAAGTCCATCTATAAAAAGATCATGGACTTTTTAATATGGACTCTTTTAAAAAGTACTTATAAGTATTGTCCAGTGTTTGGTGGAAATGCACTTCAATGCCCATGCAATAGAAGTGCAAGTAAAAAAATTTCAAACGCCATAAAATTGCACTTCTCCAAAATGGACTTTGAGAAGTGACTTTTTTAAAAGTCCATTCAAAAATAACTACCAAACACTAACATTTTCACAAATGAACTTCCAAACACCCTCATAAACTTGTTAATCACATTTGAATTTTGCAGTATATTTGAACCAGTGTGTATTATGCAAAACAAAAGCAGTTGTACGCCCACACATAAAATATACAAATGGAATACTCTATTGAATGTTGCATGTTCATCATCAGGTTCTGGTAGTTAATACATGCACATATATGATGAGCTATTATCATATAAAGTAGAGTAACAGCATTGTAAGCACCAAGAAAGACCAGAGTTTATCTTCCTAAAATGATATGAATAAGAACCAGAGAACGGCCAAGTGCATACTGTGCATGAGTTGATAAAGGAAGTGAAGCATATCCTACAACCACCTGCAATGAATGGACAAAGTAGCTTCCAATGAGAAGACATGATAATAAAAGTACATAAACAGAAATACAGTTACACAAAGATAAATTAAAGCTAATGGACAAGATTCTGAAATAGAAGACAATTAAAATGTTGGCTTGGCTTGGCTGGTGTTACTCTAAAATGCAGAAGTGTAGGGAATGCTAGCCATGGTTCCTCAAGTGTAATGAAATTCATAGCACTTACGGGCTTTGGAGCTTCAATTTTTGTTTGGAGGTCAACATGAAAGAAAGTGAACAAAAGGTGGTGCATCGGGGTCCAAATGGCAGGCAACGAAACTTTAATTTCATCATGATAGCAGGCAACCCTAGCTCCAACAGCAACTTGAGTATGAGCCCATTTCTGAAGTGCAGAGCCTGGTTCCCTTGGATGCATCACCTGATGAATAATAACTATATACTACAGATCTCGTCTAACCAATCAAACTGCTTCAACAGCATGTAATATTAATCTACCTCTAATGGGGGTTTGCGGATATCTCCATCATCCTTTCTCAGTTCAACTCGTATAAACAAATTTCTTTTTCTACTCATGCTGACACTGAAAGGATACACATACAGGCAATGGAAAAGCTGCAAGAAAGGCTCATTCCTCGAGGTTATCCGAAAGTCAAAAGCCTGGAACTGTAAAAAGAAAAGATATGGCTCAACCTGAGTGTGCAAACTAAAAAATATCAACTTAAGGATAAATTAGATTGACAATTTGCTTACAAGCTTTGATGTCTAAAACTTTTTTTTCAACCACAAGACAGCAATTTCCTCCATAATTTGATAGATTTATGACGTTTGCAGCTACTCACAAGAATCTCTCACAAATTACAGTAGTAAATTTTGAAAAAACAATGTACTGATACTTACATCATTAGTGGCACTATCTGTCAATCCATGAGTTATTGATCCGTTCCGATCCAGCTCTATTCTGTCAGAGGAATGTGAATCCAAATCGGCATTCTGCCGTCCATCAGTTCTGTAACTGGGACATTTTGTGAAGGCAGTGTCGGATACATTCTGATGACCCGCCAAATCACCGTTTATACTTCTGTTTTCAAAAGATTTTTCAGAATAAATTAGGCCAGATTGGAGCTTTTCAATCTCCAATCTTAAGATACCCTTCACTGGTTTATGAATCTTTCGCTTAGGATCCTAACAATAAAAGAAAATCAGTTCGATGAGAAACAAACATTAAAGAGGTTATGTTCAAGTGAAAAAGTAAAGGATGTAATAGCAGCAAGAAAGGAACATGCAAACTGTCGAAGCTCCTACCAGAAGAGAGAGACACAGACAGAGACAGAGACAGAGATTCATTTAGTTAAAACTTAGGCCCAATTTGGTTCAAAGAGGAGGAAAGGCAAATCAAAGAGGATGGGGGAGTGAAACTTACTTTCAGGGAAGCTATAATGTTTTTAATGTTTGGTATGGCCTACTAGGTTGTTTGGTACAACAAAATAAAGCGGGAAGGAAAGACTAATTTTTTAGTTTTACCAATTAACCATTTTCGTTTCTTTTTTTTGTGCTAGATAACGATTAAGTAACTTATCAAAATAATTTTAATCACTAGTACATTAAATTTCAAAACTTAATCAGCAATAGTTCAACTCGTAAGCAAAAAAGCAAGAACAAAAAATGAAATAATTACTAAAGGTTTTTGATGTGTCAGAGCTCGTTGTGTTAGTGGGAGTAGTGGTGGCATCACTTTTTGTTTTCCATTACTAGGGATGACACCCCAAGAAGAAGAAGATGATGAACCTATATACAGTTAATTTTAGTGGGGGGATAAAGATAATTCATGGGAAGATAAATACGATAAAATAGAGTTGAGGGGAAATTATATAATGGATAACACGGTAAACTAAAAAAATAAATTGAAGATTTTTATGTCTTTTGGGCATTATACTTCAAAATTTCCCCCTGACTTTGAAGGGAAAAGAATTGGGCTCCAAAGGGGTTAAAAAAATTGGACTCTAGAAGGGTTTCATATACCTCCTATTTTACTCCCCCCCCCCCCCCAACATTATTATTTTAAATCAAACAAGCATTTTTTTCTTATAACTCCACTTCTCTTATACACTCACTTTTCAACCCAAGCAAACAAGCTCTTAGCAATTTAGATTAAATTATCTTAGACTTATTAAATAAAGAAATTTGTAAATTAGATTTAATAGAAAGAAAACAAAATATTGGTTTCCCACATATATAAGTTTACCACCCAAAAAAAGTATTTAATTTTAGCATTAATTTGAAAATTGCCCACAAAAGTACACATTTATAGTCACTAGTTAACGATTTCTCTTATTAATTCTCACACTAAATAATGTTTCATTCATATATTAGTTTTATGTACAAACATTCTAGTATTAAATGCACAAAAATATATTGTATTTATCTGAAAACCTAAGAACAAATTAATTCTCTCTAGAAAAACTCAATGCACTAATTCTTTAATCTAATGAGCCAAGAAAATTTAATCGAAACATCAGAACATCATAACACATTAAAAGTGAAAAAGTTAGTGGTTAGGTTTATGTAATTGAAAAACGGAAAAATGGGCTTTCTGGGTTGAATAATATTTTGGTTGCAACATATTATGATTTTTTTGGCATTTTTCCCAAAGGGATACTATGTGACAATAAAATTAGAGATTGACTTTTTTAGCAAAGACTAGCGTTAAAGTAAACGTGAATGCGACGTAACCAGGAGTGACTCCTCAGTATAGCCTTCTTTAACTTTGCTCAGATTTGACACTTCAACTACAACAGAGTTTCCACCAGAATAGCCGAGCTTTCCATCCAATGTGATCTTCGCAACTGGTTCAGCAGCACCCTCTTGAGTTGAACCTGAAATGCTAGTAATAAGTGGACTGCTGGGGGAAGCAGACCCACCAGAAGCAGAAGTAACACCACTATCAAAAAGCGGGATGATTGCCCAGGCAAAGGGCTCCCTGTAAGGCATGATTCGGGACCAGACTTGCAGTTTTTGTTTCTCCCTCTCAGTAAGATGAACCTGTTTATGCCATCGAGAAAAAAAAGCATAGTGCAAAAGTGAATCAAAAAACATTGCGTTCATTTTACAAAGTTTCCTGACAAATAATTATATAACTCTATCAATCAAGTGAAAACATGGGAAGCTCAAATAATATCATTATCTTTACAATTCAAGAAGATATATATCATCTTTCCTCTCTTTCATGTCAATCAAATAGAACTAGAAGTAATTCTTTTAAGCTCAGAACAAGTTGTAAAGTTGTTGCCCCTTTTTCATGTCAAGCAGTATCTGAATCTATGTATTGAGAAGTGACAATAATCAGTTTGAGTTTACAGATGTGGCGGTGCTTACTGGTTCTTTACGTGAATAAACAGATGAAGTCACTCCACCTTCTTCAGTAACAGGCTTTTCCAACTGGATAAGCAAACAAACTGATGCTGATGGTACATCTACGTGGAAAATTCCACGAGCCTCAACTGAATTGCTTGTCTGGTATTGAACACATAAAAATGAGCCAATCTCATATTTCTTTGAAATTGTATGTTAAATACAACAGAATGAAATGATAAATTCGGCGTATTTTGATTAACACAGGAGAGAGAGAAAGAGAGAACAAATCTACTTCTTACGAATCTCCTACTAAAAAACAAAAATGAAGAAACAGAAAAATCTGAACAGCTTACATCTTGCATTTCAGCTGGTAACATGTGGAAAATGAAATCCTCTGAAAGTTTTTCCCTTCTCTCCCTATTGTATAAACAAATTGTGCCATAAAATGGCTCTACAAGAAAACTTCTGTATTTCAGCTTTGGAAATAGCTTGAAGCTCAAAGAGCCCCAAGCGACAAAAGAAACAGAAGAATAAACAGGACAGCAATAATGCAATTACACTCTACAAAAGTACAAACTCACCGACAAACCCAGCTTGAAATGACAAGGATAGCACTTTCACTGCAATCCTCAGCCCACTACAACAACAAACTGATATGTCAAAAGAGAGAGGGAAGAAACAAGAAAAAGGACGGGCGATAAGATTCGGAGAAAACATAAACAGATGCAACTTAAGAGTACACGTGCACAGACACACACATTGAGTTAGAGAGACCTGGTATACTGAAATATGTTAGTGGCAGGGATTCTTTGACCAAATATCGCTGATCTCTCATTATCCCAATCAAAAACAGGTTCATATGCCGGCAGCGGAGATTCTCCAAAATGCTGCAAGCCATTTATGATAATGTGAAAAGAATTTAAGCAATGCTATAGCAAGAGATTGTGGTTCAAAAAATCATACACAGAGCTTCGAAATCTCTGCATTTGATGAATCATAAAAGTTTGATCCTGAAAAATGACTGCCAGATGTACTCGCCATTTCTTCTTCGGATGAATCTTGTATCTTAGTCCTTCTGGCATTAGCCAGCTCCATTTCTGAAAAGTGATAAGAAAAGTATTTTTTAGCAATGTGCATGTGCCTAGCATTGATCGATATGAAAAAAGAAAAAGTAAAGTTGCAGAGTTGCGGTAATTGTTTTCAGAAGGGTATTTCCTGTAAAAGGAGGATTTCAAGATTTCGTCAATGCAATAGACAGAAACTCCCACTTGTACAATAGCCAGGAAGGATTTTGTCAAAAGGTAATCTTGGGAACAAATCCTGTGAAAACCCTTTTATATAGTGTGGATTCGGATACTAATAAACTAAAAAATGCTGAATGGAGTCCCAACATCATCCAGTGCAATACTCGCCAGCAAGAGGATGAGACCAAGTACTAACTTCTGCATATTTACTTCAAATGTTTATCCAGAAAAGGAATAGAACAATAACCTCTCTTCTCTACTAACCTGTTTCCATATCAGTATCCGGCCCCTCAAATATTTGATTGTGAAATGTGATGGGGCCAATGCTTTCATAGTGCCCATACTTGTATTCATCTTTAACCCAGTCAGCACCATAGCTCTGAACAAGCTCATTTAGATGTGGCCACTGCTCCAAGTTTTCGTCAAGCTGCAATAAAATACCAAAACAAATAAAAGAACAGCCTCATTGGCCAATTAGAAACTCCAGTAGAATCAGTTGTCTCCACAAGCAATCAACAATGAACAAGTCTAATCAGCATCATAAACCCATTATAGAACCAGTGATAATACTGAAACTTCTAAATTTTAAAGTTGTAACACAAGCAGGTGAGCAGATATTAACTTGACAATAACTAGTATCAAAATGGGATGTTTAATTTTTAACCTGCAATGCCAGAAAAATGCTTCTTCTTAGAGATGCATATTCAACAATCTAAACAACAAACTGCCCATAGATAAAGAACACCAGAAACCAAACTCACCAATGGGTCCATCTGAAAGCAATTAGAAAAGGACTGGCGTGGAATCCTTCGGAAGCGAAGCCCACTAACCAACGCATTCTCCATGAGAGAAACAAATGATAATAACCTAAAACCAAAATGAATGGAAAATAGTTAATACATGTTCTATAACGCACAGCACGCCGGAAAAGGTAATGTGCTGTGTCCGACATTTATCAGACACGAACCCATGCCAGGTCAGACACAGCTTCAGGCCTATCCGAAAATTGAGAAAAATTAAAAACAAGAAATATTGAATGAAACTGTTGGATGCATTTCGGACAGTTTTGAAGAAAAAATTTCAAATAAAGACTTAAAAACAAAAACAAATCTACCCAGAAAATGCAGATCTGTTTTTGTTTCTTTCCCCTCCTTATTCTCTGTTGAATCCTCAAACCGCTGGATGCGGGGCCCCCATGAGGGTTTGTGTTAGTGAGTCAGTATGTGCCAATGTGGTCGCAAGTAGGGGTGGTGGATGATGCGAAGGCGGCCGCTAGAACGGCCGGTTGGTGGTGGGTGAGGTGAATTGCGGCCGTTTCGAGGTCGTGACAGTGTGTGATAAGGGCTCTTCCTGCCTATGTTTCTTTTCCGCGACAAACTTATTCAAACTTTCTTAAGATGTCTGTTTATTTCAACCTTTTCAGACTTCCTCTTCTACAAACCCTTGTATCTGTCACACCATTTTTATTCCCCCAACATGATTTCTGTTGTTCTTGGGCATTTAGTGCTACAATTGCAGTGCACTCTCTTCGCAGAGTATGTTTAGAGTTCATAAATTCTTGTGTTTTTGGTAAGAAAATTCCATTCATAATTAAGAGCATGTTTGGTTCGTTTTCAATCTCATATGCATTATTCATGTTTCTAACATTTTCATATTTTTACTAGATTTTTGAGTAAAAATAAAATTAAAATTTTTGAATTAGTTATGTATTTATTATAAAATTAGAAATAAAAATATATGTAAACAATCGAAATTAATAAAATATTTGAATGAGCTTAAAAAAATATATTTTGTGCATGTTACTCTAACTTTTGACGCTGATTACTATCAACTGAATGTCATGTTTTTTGTGTTTTTTATGAGTTTATATTTGAATTATATTTTTTGGCAATCTAAAAAATTAATTTGATTTCATCAAAAATTAAATAAAACAATTTTCACAGCATAAAATATCTTTATAGGTCAAATTTTTTTGTATTCATGGAATAGCATATTTTACCTCCTTTTGTGGCTGACTTATGAATTACATGATCTATAGCATGTTACCCTTCAACCAATTGTGTCAAATAAATAATAATGTGGAGTTTAAAGAAATTATCTGAAGAGAAAATGGATTATGAGAGCGTGTGACTTGAACTATTGATTGGTTTTTGTAAATATATATCTGCCACATTGAAATTTATGATCAAATGTGTATTTGTTCTAACTATCGTATAACCCCTATACTGAAGATAGGCTGGTTCACTTGAAAAAAATATTTTTTATGATCAGATCTGAATCATGTTGTGTACATGAGCAGGCTTTATAAGATCTAGTATAATTAAGTGAAATAGATAAAATAAAATAGAATCTTTATCTATTTCACTTACTTAATTTCGTATTTATACTTTAAAATTAAATAGTATGGAAATGCATTCATTTCCTATGTAAAACAAGAGATGTAAAGAAAAAATATATAGTCTAGTCTAAATTAGAAACAAGTAAACTTTTTATCACCAACTATTTTGGAAATGACATAGTAATTGTAAAGTCTGAGATAATTCAGAAAGCACCTTATTATATCATGACCAACTTTGTAAGCCAACATGGGTATTGAGTATTTACTTAGACTTAAAATCGAATTCTTTGTAATGAATAGTTGCAATTCTAAAAAAAGAATATATGTGTAGATATATGCAACATATAGATTTTTTATGGATTCATTTGGTTCTTTTGAGTCTTGCTTGAGTGGATGATAGGGGATGGATCAATAAGAATTCACTTATCCCAATAAAAAAAATACATAATTTGAATGATCATCTATTAAGAGCTAAATTGGCTAAAGGTATAGGTCATAATTCATAGCCCAATGATCTTTCATATATTTTTTTCAGTAGCAATTTTAGGTATTAAAAAGTAAAAGGGAATAAAAGAATTATGTTTTGATTGTCCTCTAAAGGTAAGTTTTCTTCTTCATTATGTAAAAAAAAAATATATATAAATTAATCAAATTCCAGCGAGGTTTTATGTGTTTTGCCAGGGAGGATGTTGGCGAGGCTTGTGTACCTTGCTAGAGAGCATGGTGGTGAGGCTTGATGCCTCGCTAGGAAAGTAGTACCAAGAGAAGCCCCCAAGCAAGAGCTATCTGGAGCTAGCATGTACTGTGGGGTTATCATACTTCCTTCTTGGCTCGCTTGTTGGAAGCATCTCGTATCCTCATGAAAAGTGTTAGGCGGATTTTCATTATCTTAGCTTTTTGATTGCCACATACTATCATTGCCAGTGCTTTATGATTGCTATCAAGATCGTGCTTGATGAGTATAACTTTTAGCCTTCGAGCATGTTATGCTATTTCCTCATGGTAACATATTATAGCCTTTTCATAGATAAGTAGTTTGATGACGGTCGTTACCAAGGACCATGTGGAGTAGCCTCTTACAAGTTATCTTCTTAAGCCATTTGTCATGGATTGCATGGAGCAGCCTCTTACTAACTTGGGAATTTGTCAGGTGTGGTGCAAAGCCACCATTTTCGGGACTTAGGTTTTGCACGGGATGGCATGGAGCCACCATTATCAACACTTAGGTTTTGCCTGGGATGGCATAGAGCCACTGTTGTTAGGACTTAGATTTCGCCCAGGATAATACAGAGCCACTATTATCGCGACTAAGGTTTCACTTAGGATAGCAAGGAGCCACAACTATTAGGACTTAGGTTTCGCTTAGGGATGGCATGGAGTCACTATTATCAGGACTTAGATTTAGCCCGTGATGGCGCAGAGCCACCATTATCGGGACTTAGGTTTTGCCTGAGTTAGCACAAAGTCACCATGTTTTCTGGGATGGCAGGGAGCAACCTCTTATAGGACTCAGAGTATTGTCATTGATTATGTAGAACAACCTCTCATAAACTTGTAGATTTGACAGGATTGCACAGAGCAATCTCTTATAGGTTGTTGTATCATTACTAGGAGAGTGAAACAAGCATGGTACCGAGGCAATGGCGACTTAGCAGGGACTTTGTACTTGGGAGATGATTCCAACAATGAGTGGGAAACTTCTCCCACCACTTTGACTATGCTCCCAGTAAATCTCATAAAAAGGGATGTTCACATTGGTGTTTTCCCTAAGGGAATATTTGGTGGTCATCGATCTTTGTGGGGGCTTTAGTCTACCCTTATGTACAAGCTTCTTGATTCTTGGTGGGCTGAATTTTTCTTTGAGGGACTTGGTATCTATGCCCATTTGATTACCAACAGGCACGGTTGTCCATGATACCACCATCAGCCGAATTTGGGAGCTGGTGAGTCACCGATCAAGTTACGCTGGTCACCTAGTCGCAATCATGGAGACTGGTCTAATTAGATGAATGTGCATATACTTTGAGGGGGTTAGAGTGGACAACCATTATTTTACCTCGGTCTGGGCTTGACTTGCTCATCATCTTCGCTTTTCTGGTTCTCCTCAATGTGTTGGCATAGCCATCCAGTGTTATGTTCTGGTCTCCAAGTATGAGCTCATATATGATATTCTTTCGCCACTTCTGGGAATGGTTATCTTGCTCAACTACGATTCCATCTCATGAACGCATTTTTTCCATTACCCGGAGGGATGCACTCATTTTCTTGGGCAGGATTCTGCCGCCACATCTCTGGGGATGATTCCCATCACTCTTAGTGTAGGGAGATTGCATATCGATTTCTTATGCACAAATAAGTAATTCTTGATGTACATGAAGGTACAATTATAGAATCAAGAAATGCTATATTTTTTGAAGATATATTTCCTTGCCAAGAAAGGAAAGAAGTTGGTTCTCATAAAAGAACTTATGAAATTGAAAATGGTAATTATCAAAGTGATGAAGAACCAAGACGCAGTAAAAGGACCAAAATAGCTAAAACATTTGGTCTAGGTTTTCTAACTTATATGTTAGAAAATTAACCAAGGACAATCACTGAAGCGTTGTCCAGTTTAAAAGCTCCATTCTAGAAAGAAGCTATTAACAGTAAAATAAAATCCATTAAGCAAAATCATAATTGGGAGTTGGTTGATTTCCCGCCGGGAAGTAAGCCTTTAGGATGTAAATGGATCATAAAAAAGAAATATAATGCTGATGGATCTATTGATAAGTACAAGGCTAAATTAGTAGCTAAAGGGTTCAAACAAAAAAAAGTCTTGACTTATCACATTTATTAGAGTACTCATTGCAATTGTAGCATTACATAACCTTGAGATACATCAAATAAATGTGAAAACGGCATTTCTAAATGGTGAATTAGAAGAAGAAATTTACACAGAACAACCCAAAGAGTTTGTTGCTCCAGATCAAGAGAAAAAGATGTGTAGATTAATTAAGTCATTATATGGACTTAAACAAGCACCGACACAATGATACAAGAAATTTTTCTCTCGCAGGGGATGAAGATTTTGTCCAAGTCAAGCTAAGAGTTGGTCTCCGTGGTGACTTTCTTGTAATGCCCTGTTTGTTAATTGAAAATGGGAGAGAAATAAAAGTCTATGTTAATTGAGATTATTTTGGATAATTAATATATGAGGTCATTTTTCCTAAATATGATAAATAGATGGGAAAATTGGGATATTTAGCATTTTAAATTTTAACCTAGCATGACATATAAAAACTTAAGTGACTCTCTTTATCATTTTGACATACCTTGAAAACACGGGCTCTGACGACTGCTAAGTACTTTGAAGAACACTATTAAGTTAGTAAATTTTCATTGAAATTGTGCCTTCCACCAACTGATATGAAATTGGGTTCCTAGTCACAATATCTTATGTGTATGAAGAATATGATATATAATTGGTTGTATATTAGTGTAAACAAAAGTTGGTCATTATCTTGGGAAAGGAAGGAAAAAAATCGAACAAGGGAAACAAATGTAAAGTTTTTCCTGAACTATATAAGATTTATATATTAGAGATTGGTGTTCGAGGAACGAAAACAAGCTAATTCGGTTTTCAAGGAACATACTATGTAAATTGATCTTTTGTTAGGTAATTGAATGTGAGGAAACATAATCTAGATTGCTCCAAATTTTTTATATTATAATATTTATTAAATTATTGCAAGTGGAGAGATTGATTTATTAAGCGGACATTTACAATAAGGTTAAGATAGTTTAGTTGGAGCTTTCAGTTTGTTAATTTAGATTGAAGTTAATATATTGGTAAAATTAGTATAAAAATATTATGAATTTTGGTAGGTATGATATCGAAATGGCTAAAATATATTGGCAAAATAACAATTTAAAATCATGGCAAGAATTAGACTCTTTTTCTTTAAAATGAAATTGCCTTGCACTTGGTGCGTATGGAATATAGTAATCGTCTCCCAAGATACAATGATTTTATATCTTATGATAGTTGCATTGCAAATCATAAGAACACTGAACTATAAAAGTATTTAGAACTCTATTTTAAACTTGAGAGAAATATAAGAAGAGATTGAATGGGATTAAAATGATAAAGTTTGGAGGTCTATTTATAGTTTTTGAAGAGTTGTGGTACCAATTCATAAGTGGATATAATTTTCAATCTGGATCAATCTGAGTCGTACAATTATATCCCTCTGTGAAAATCCACACCCTTACAGTGAATCCCTTGCCAATGATCAATCTCAATCACCCGATCGCATCTCTCTGCGAAGGTTTACACCCCTTACGATGAGCTCTTGCTAATCGAATGGACATGTCAGCGATTTGGTCCACTCACAGTCTTTGAACGCGCATTGTTAGTAGTTGTGTGTCTGGTCACATCCATTTAACTTCCAACTATATGTTGTCATGCCATGCATACACCAACTGGATGAATCTGCCACATCAACGAACACTAGCAACATCACTAAGTCACACCGAGCTATTTTGGTTCAATTTCTGAAAAATTTAAGGCCCCTTAGCTCCTCACGACGATGCATATGTGCTAAGTGCAAAGTGCATCTCTGAAGCACCCAATGTGACTTTTGCGACATGCGCGCGCGTACGTGCAGGCTCTGATGGTGCTACGCACCATCCTCGTAGCTCCTTGAGCTAGCTAAAACTAGCCAAAAAACCATTATAATACACTATAGGAGAGCTCCACTTAATTATTTTTACTAAAGTGAGATTCTATATATGTAAGATAAAGCTGCTCTATTTTTTTAATGTAGGATTGTGACTTTTCACATTTCCAACTTTTCATATTCAACTATTTATTTAAGTGGCTTACTTTATCCATTAATTTTCCATTCACCCAAAAATAGTTTTGAGGAATCAAATATACTAAACTTATCTACTCACGGCGTAGATTATGTTTAATCAACTTATATCTATTTTTATAAAATAGAATCCACTTTATTTATTGGTCAAAGTTGTGTCAAAATCTAATTTTTCAAAATTAATTTCTAACAATCCCCCACATGAATGAAATTAATGCATATATAGACACTGAAGAGAGTCCATACGAGAAGTTATTGCATTGGGTGAGGTAGGTTGTAGTTTTGAACCTTCCTTAGTAGAATACTATCAGATTTACTAGGCTGTTTAGTGACACGATGTCTTGAACTATTCAAATATTTGTGTAAACCAAGATAATAGTATCCACACAATAACTTTTCTAATACTTTTAGTTCTCACGATTGTATCCATTTTGGCCTTGGACAACATCTTAGTTTCATAAGTATTTCGTTGAAGTGACCTTTCTTCACACTTATATAGATGACCTCCTATTCAGAGTATCTTGCCATACTCTACTTTACAGTATATGAATCATTAAAAGTATATAACTTAACCTCATTACATGCAGTAGGTAGCACTTTAACTATTATAGGAATGGGAGGGAAATTACTCCCAAGTGTTAGTTTAAATTTTCATAACTTAGTTGTCCTATTGAATCAAGATTTTGGATCTCCAATCAACAATGTTGAGTTACCACTATGAAAATTCTTTACTTTGTAGGTTTTAGACACATTCCCCTTGATAAGTAGTATACTTGATCTCTACCTAAATCTTTAGTTAACAGATCCGCTAGGTTTTCTTTCGATTTCACATAATCAATGGAAGTAACTCCATTTGAGATCAATTGTCTTGCGGTATTATGTCTATGATGTATATGTTGAGATTTACCATTGTACATACTATTTTGTACCTTTCTAATGGTTGATTGGCTATAACAATATATCATAATTGCAGACATTGACTTAAGTCATCAAGAAATATCTTCTAAAAAATTATGAAGCCATTATGCTTATTCTCCAACTTTATCTAAAGCTATAAACTCTTATTACATCGTGTATCAAACTATACAAGTTTTTTAGAGGATTTCCATGACACATCTTCACCATCAATGATAAAAACATAACTACTAGTGGACTTTGAGTCTTTGTGTCAGATATCCAATTTGCATCACTGTACCCTTCTAGTACAACTGGATATCTAATATCATATAATCTATAATTTAAGGTGAATCTTAAGTATTTAAGAACCCTTATCGGTATCTTCCAATGGTTATTACATGGATTACATGTAAACCTACTCAACTTGTTGATTGAATAAGAAATATCCGAACATGTGCAATTCATGATGTACATCAAACTGCCAATTATCTGAGAATATTCTTATTGTGATACGGGCTCACCATGGTTCTTAGCTAAATGCAAACTTATATCCACTGGTGTTTTATTGGGGAAATATCATATACACTAAACTTTTTAAGTACTATCTCAATACAATGAGACTGCGATGGAACAAGTCCCTAAGATGTTTTATTGATCTCAATTCCTAATACGACATTTGTTAATCCTATATATTTCATATCAAAATCTTTATGTAACATTTTCTTAGTATTCATGATTACATCATGATTACTGCCCATAATTAGCATATCGTCTACATATAGACAGACAATGCCATAAGCAACGCATTTGTAACATTCGTTGATTTTGAAACCATTTGACATCATTGTAAGTTTTAGTTTGGATAAAAAAAAAGAGAAATGAAAAAAAAAATACCTGCCAACAATTCATGTAATAAAGAAATAGAAAGAAAACAAGCACCCTACATTTCTCTTTCCCCGCCAACTATGCATGACGGTGAGTCGGGCCTGGCCTTTCATCTTTTATTTTAATCTATCTTGTATTATGTCAGGGATAATTGAAATTATCTTCTCACTTTTTGATCTATAGTTCGCATATACTCATTAAACGAGTAGTATCTATATAAGTCAATTATCCTTTAAAAATATATTTTCATTGATACTGGAGTTGAATATACAAAAAAATTAATGTATATTTATATATGTATATTCATATACACAAAATATTGTTATATGTTCAATGAGTGGAAAAAAATATATGCACATATATGCCAATTTTCTATAGTTATTTTTTATAAGGATTATTTTACTCACATATATATAATTGGAAATAATAATTTTGAGTTAGCTATAACAAACAAGTTTAATAATAGTTATTAAACTCATGTTTAACTTTGGAATATATACATATATATAAACTATATATACACACGCACGAGTTACTTAAATTTTTTGAAATGGTTCAACTGCTAGTACCAATGTTCCAATGAACTAATTAATTATCCGGTTCAAGTTTAAAAACATTGGGGATATGAATTCCGGGCAGTAGGATTGAGAACGTGTGGAGAATGATAGTGTGTTTGAGTATTTTATTGGAAAAAGATAACAAGATATATTTTTTGGAAGATATTTTTGACTGTAGATGTCTTGTCAATTTTGTTTGTTGTAGTTAGTAAGAGATATTTTGAGGTTTAGATGTGTTGTCAATTTTATTTTATTTTAGTTAGTGGGGTATAATATGATATATGATTAAATAATAATTGATAAGTATTATGAGGGAATCAAAATATATTTTTTCCAAAATATTAATTTCAAACACATTTTTTATTCCAGGAGAAGGAAAATATTTCCCTAAAAGAACACCAAATAAGGCCAAAAATACCTTTGAAAGTTGGGACTTGAAAATTGTTAATGGTGCCAAAGTTTTGGCCTATAAAGATAATGTTGCAATGCATAAAAAGAAAATAATGGTCTACCCTAAAATTTAAATTTATTTGAAATGGTACTTAGGAATAATCATGATGCAATTTGCATTTTTATTTACTAATTTTAAATTACATTGTTATTTGTAGTTTTATTAAAGATTAATTTCAAATTACTGGACATAACTTGGCTGCTCTTTCATAAGCTATATTTATTTGCTGATAAAAAAAGATACTTTTCATCAAAGATTCTACAAAATAGTCTCAGTCTTTGCATTTGAAACACTACAACCAATTTCAAAACAAAAAAGTAGAAATGTGTTCTTCATCTCATAGAAAAAAATTAAGTTTTCAAAGAAATTATATAGTTAAAAGAAAAAAAAAATTAGTTAAACTATAATTTGAATATGTAAACTATAGAGTTATGCCAAAAATACAAAAACTGCACAAGTTTGAAAACATGTTTATGTTACATTTAATGTAAGCTCAATAATCACTTGCAAAGTCCAAGTAATTTATGACATATATTTTGATGTACACATGATGGATTTAGGCCAAAATAACCATTTTCTTCTAATTATGATTCTTCTTTGATCCAACAAAAATATTATCTCCCAACTTACTTACGAAATGTATTGTCTTCTTTAGTTTTATTTTGACTCTTTTTGATCTTTTTTTGTTTATTTATTCTCTAACAAAAAATAATAATAAAACTATAATATTAACAAGAATAAATCAAGAAAATTATAAAAAAATTGATATAAAATATATTAAAATATGCACTTATCAAATTTTCCAACACTTAACCCTTGCTCGTCGTCGAGTAAACATAAAATAAACCTAAACTAATCCACTTTCATAGAAAATCATAATTGCATTTAACATATACAACAAGCCTTTAAACTCCTAGGTGACCCATAGAAGACGAGTTATAATCTCGCGAGTATTTCCAGTAGTTATACCTACAAACACTTTTGATAATTAACTTCCAACTATTATTATGAGGAAGCAACAAAGTAATGTAGAAATGAAATTAAACAAGTGTTGCATCTAACTCGTATTCATTCTAAAGTCAATACATTTCCATAATAAACATACTCAAATGTGTGTGTGAATAGTTAATGTCAACAGTGACAAAACCATGAATGCTTTAAGCAAGTGAAATCATATAGAATCTCACAAAAATCCCCACCCAATCTCTAATGGAAAATGTAAACATCATAGCTCTTCTTTTAGTACAAATCTCCTCAACACCAAAAGCACCGTAAGAAATTAAAAGGTCTTCAACCAAGGTTGTAATGGGGCCAAAAGGTAGTGATGTGACTAAGAAATAAAATGATAGGATACAACAAAAATTCTAAAAACTTCATGGGATTAGACATAAACTTTATCAATAAAAAAATTTTATACTCCACAAATTTCAACACCGAGGCTATTGTTATTGAATTTGATCCCACTTCATATTCTTATTGACTTTTTAACATCTTTTTTTTAGTTGTAACTCATAATATTTTTAACACTTTGCGATAATTTTTTTTGAAAAGAAACTCCCCTACACTTCTATTCTAACTCAAATTTCTTTTGTAAGTTTACCTTGTCAATCGAATGTCTTTTAAGATCAAAATTATTTTTAGAACAATGGTAGGGTAATAGTGTATTTAGACTAGCTAAGAAAATATGGTTATCACATAAAAAGACTTATTTATTGAAAGACTTAATATAACTCACTATGGAGGATGTTCTCTTGGAACCTCACATGGAGATTTGACCATTGTGCTAGAAAGCCTAATGCCTTAATCATTTTTCAAGTGGTGCTCAATCAATTGTTCACCTTGACAGACCAAAATGAAAAGTTCTAACACTCAACCCCTATATGTCCAAAATCCAAGTGATGATTAAAGCGAGGGCATAAGAACTACCTATTTTGACATGCTTATCTCCATATCGAATAACATGAATTTTTAGACAAAAAGATTTGAGTATAATTATCACAAAAATATATTAACCAAAGAACAATATCAAAGTCCAAAACAACATTCATCATCAATCAAACCACATTATTCATACTTAATTTTAATCGTTGAAGTTAGAAGAACATCTACGATTAAAAAAAATTTATAATTCACAAACTTTTATTAAAAACTTCACAAACTTGCCATGTAATGCAATATAGGGGTACATCTTAAGACTGTAAAAATTACCCTTTACTTTACTGCCCTTTTTTCATGGTTTCAACAAATCTAAAAGAAAACATGCTTGAAATTAAAAAAAATTAGAAAAACACACATTAAACACATAAGACATGATATTAACAATTCTCTTCCCCAACTTAATTGAGACATTATCCCTAATGTCGAAAATAGGTAGGAAAATAGAGTTTAGAAGATATTACGTGAAATATAACTTATTAAAAAATAAAACTGAAACAACACAATATATATACTATTTATTGAAACCATTAAGGATAAATTTCACAAGCTGAGAGTCAAGTTCATTTTGCATTTTTGACCATTATCCCTGTTGGACCAATCCACACAAACTGATGCTGGATCAGGTTTTGACATGTATGCTAGAAATTGAACAATCAGTTGGTTAGGTGTTTGAGCAGAAATGAGAATTTGTCTCATAAACGGTGAAATAAAACCTTTATCTATGGCATGATCTACAAAAGATAGCAAATCTTCAAAGTAACTATTAACATGAAGAATACCTATAGATTTTTGGTGAATGTTGAGTTATGCCTAAGAGACAACTAGGAATAATTCCTCCAGTGTACCAAAACCGCTACGTAGAGTGATGAATGCACCCGTATTATTTAACATGCTAGGCATTCTGTCATGAATATGTAATATTTTTAGCTCATGTCCAATTGTTATACCTGTGATATTCTGTACTGTTAAAGATTTTTGGGATAAATCCTAAAACTTTGACTCCTCCTACATAAGCAGAAGTAGCAACACTCACCATTAACCCTAGATTGCCTCTCCATATACTACATGATTTTTTTTCCTGCTAAAATTCAACCAAAGTTATTGGTTGCTCCTATAAACTCACCATTTTTTTCTGAATTTGTTCCACAAAAGACATAATTACAGTTGAACTTGCAAGTGGAAGAGACTTTCATTTCTTTTTCTTTTTTTTGAAAGTGAGTTGTACAAAAATGAAGTGAGTATGGTATTATTTATTAAGGTATAAATAGGGAATACATTTATTGCACGTCTTTTTCTTTTGTCCAAAAGGTTGAAAATAAGGACACAAAGTTTGAAAATTAGCTACTTACACGTGAATGCAAATGTAGTTGTGACTGTGAATCATATCTTCCTCTGGTTTTACATCCAATAACGACTTAAACCCCCTTTATAGATTGAAGATATACTTCCCATCCAATTTTCTTATAAATTGGAAAATATGGTCTTTTAATGTGAGATTCCTAAGACTATAATGCTCATATTCATCCTAGAAGTGATTTCATAAATCAAGAATTATACATTGCACTAATCCACATGAATACATCTCAAAAGTCAATATAATGTCATCTAAAGACTCTTTATTCAGTTCATGAATAATGAATTGAATTTTATCTTCTCAATTTTTAGAAACTATTCCAAAGGAACGACAATTTATGTTGCAAATCCATCGAGCATATTTGTGACAAACTGATATTTTTTTCGCCCTTCATTTTTTTTGAAAATGTGCTTTTACCAAAACTAGACATGTATCTAGTAAACAAGTTTGAAAACTCATATGAAAACTCATCTACTACTCTTACATTTGCTTCAATTATCCATCGTATATCCCCTATGATGCCCTTGTGCATAAGCATCCTTAATTTTTCAATCCTGGGTTTTATAAATTTTTAAAATTGCATTTTTAGGAAAAAAAGAAAATTGCTTCCCCATCCATTTTGAAAAGAACAAAAAAAGAGAATGAGAAAAAGAGAGAAACTTTGTACAAAGATTTCAGTTATTTGAAAAACTAATAAGTTCGACTTCAATAGCCACTGAGTACCATTATCCGCTACTTAACTAGAAAGGATTCTAAGTTTGATAATTTTTATAACTTTTGTAGAAAGTGCAAGTATATTTGAAAAGAGTAGGTTTATAAAGTCCACACTACCATATCTTTGTAGCAATTTTCTTTGTCAAAAAGTGACTACCATGTGCTCTTGCATACTGTTTTTAATTTATTAGAGAAAAAATTAGAAAGAAAACTTTTAAAAAGAAAAATATCAACTAAATTAAAAATTTAATAAGACAGCAAGAAATAGGTAACAATATTTTGACTCGCTTTTGCAATTTTTAATTATAATTAAAAATAAAAGAAGAAAATATATTGTCTATCTCGTAGAAAATAATGAAAGTTTTCTTTCAAATTATATGTAAAAAAACAATTCAGTTAAACTATAATTTGAATACGTAATCGAGAAATAGGTATCAATTTTTCAAAATTTTAATCTTATTTAAGATTAACAGTAGTAAAATATTTTTCCTCAATCTAAGTCCTATGTTATAGCATACACTTTTAATTTATTAGAAAAAATAAATTTTTTTGAACCAAAACTTTTTAAAAGAAAAAAATCAACTAAAATGAAAATTTAATAAGAAAGCAATAAATAAGTACCAACATTCTGAGTCGCTATTACAATTTTTAATTATAATTAAAAGTAAAAGTAAAAAATATATTGTTTATCTCATAGAGATATTGTAAGTTTCTATGAAATTATACTGTAAAAAAAAAATCTATTTAAACTATAATTTGAATACGTAATCGAGAAATGGGGATCAACTTTTCAAAATTTTAATCTTACTTAACATTAACAGTATGAAAGTATTTTATCTCATTCTAACTCCTATGTTATAACAAACGCTTTTAATCTATTAGAAAAAATAAATTTTTTAGAACAAAAACATTGACAAAGAAAAATATCAACAAAAATAAAAATTTAATAAGAAAGCGAGAAATATGTACCAACATTTCGAATCGCTTTTACAATTTTTAATTATAATTAAAAATAAAAGTAGAAAATATATTGTTTTTCACATAGAAAATAATGTAAATTTTGTTTGAAATTATACTGTAAAAAGAAAAAATAATCCAGTTAAATTTTAATTTGAATACGTAATCGAGAAATGGGTATCAATTTTTGAATTTTTAATCTTATTTAACATTAAGTGTGGGAAAGTATTTTTTTTCTCAAGGTAAGTCCTATGTTATAGCATACGCTTTTAATTTATTAGAAAAAATATTTTTTTTAGAACGAAAACATTTTAAAATAAAAATGTAAACTAAAATAAAAATTTAATAAGAAAGCAAGAAATAGGTAACAACATTTTGAGTTGCTTTTACAATTTTTAATTATAATTAAAAATAAAAGAAGAAAATATATTTTCTTGTAGAAAATAATGAAAGTTTTCTTTCAAATTATACTGTAAACGCAAAAAATAATACAGTTAAACAATAATTTGAATACGTAATCGAGAAATGGGTATCAATTTTTTAAATTTTTAATCTTATTTAAGATTAACAGTAGTAAAATATTTTTCCTCAATCTAAGCCCTATGTTATAGCATACACTTTTAATTTATTAGAAAAAATAAATTTTTTAGAACCAAACTTTGAAAAAGAAAAAAATCAACTAAAATTGAAAATTTAATAAGAAAACAAGAAATAAGTACCACCATTCTGAGTCGCTATTATAATTTTTAATTATAATTAAAAATAAAAATAAAAAATATATTGTTTATCTCATAGAAAATATTGTAAGTTTCTCTAAAATTATACTATAAAAAAAACATTTTAGATAAACTATAATTTGAATACGTAATCGATAAATGTGTATTAAGTTTTCAAAATTTTAATCTTATATAACATTAACAGTAGTAAAGTATGTTTCCTCATTCTAACTCCTATGTTATAACATACGCTTTTAATTTATTAGAAAAAATAATTTTTTTAGAACGAAAACTTTTAAAAAGAAAAAATCAACTAAAATAAAAAATTAATATAAAAGCAAGAAATAGGTATCAACATTCTGAGTCACTTTTTAAAATATTAATCATAATTAAAATGAGAGTGGGAGATATATTGTTTATCTCATGAAAAATAACGTAAGTTTTCTTTGAAATTATACTGTAAAAAGAAAAAATAATTCACTTAAACTATAACTTGAATACGTAATCGAGAAATTGGTATCAAGTTTTTAAATTTTTAATCTTATTTAACACTAACTATATAAAAGTATTTTACCTTATTCTAACTCCTATGTTATAGCATACGCTTTTTATCTATTAGAAAAAATAAATTTTTTAGAACAAAAACTTTGATAAAGAAAAATATCAACTAAAATAAAAATTTAATAAGAAAGCAAGAAATAGGTACCAACATTTCGACTCGCTTAAAAGTAGAAAATATATTGTTTATCTCGTAGAAAATAATGTAAGTTTTTCTTGAAATTATACTGTAAAATGAAAAAACAATCCAATTAAACTATTATTTGAATACGCAATCGATAAATGGATATCAAGTTTTCAAAATTTTAATCTTATTTAGCATTAATAGTATGAAAGTATTTTTACTCATTCTAACTCTTATGTTAAAACATACGCTTTTAATCTATTAGAAAAAATAATTTTTTTAGAACAAAAACTTTGATAAAGAAAAATATCAACAAAAATAAAAATTTAATAAGAAAGCAAGAAATAGGTATCAACATTTCAAGTCGATTTTGTGATTTTTTATTATAATTAAAAATAAAAGTTGAAAATATATTGTTTATCTCGTCGAAAATAATGTAATTTTCCATGAAATTATACTGTAAAATGAAAAAACAATCCAGTTAAACTATAATTTGAATACGTAATCGAAAAATGGATATAAAGTTTTCAAATTTTAATCTTATTTAACATTAACAGTATGAAAGTATTTTTACTCATTCTAACTCCTATGTTATAACATACGCATTTAATCTATTAGAAAAAATAATTTTTTTAGAACAAAAACTTTGATAAAGAAAAATATCAACTAAAATAAAAATTTAATAAGAAAGTGAGAAATGTGTACCAATATTTCGAGTCGCTTTTACAATTTTTAATTATAATTAAAAATAAAAATAGAAATTATATTGTTTATCTCATAGAAAATAATGTAAATTTTGTTTGAAATTATACTGCAAAAAGAAAAAACAATCCAGTTAAATTTTAATTTGAATACATAATCGAGAAATGGGTATCAATTTTTGAATTTTTAATCTTATTTAACATTAAGTGTGGGAAAGTATTTTTTTCCTGAAGGTAAGTCCTATGTTATAGCATACGCTTTTAATTTATTAGAAAAAAAAATTTAGAACGAAAACTTTTAAAAAGAAAAATATCAACTAAATTAAAAATTTAATAAGAAAGCAAGAAATAGGTAATAATATTTTTACTCGCTCTTACAATTTTTAATTATAATTAAAAATAAAAGAAGAAAATATATTGTCTATCTCGTAGAAAATAATGAAAGTTTTCTTTCAAATTATACTGTAAACGTAAAAAACAATCCAGTTAAACTATAATTTGAATACGTAATCGAGAAATGCGAATCAATTTTTCAAAATTTTAATCTTATTTAAGATTAACAGTAGTAAAATATTTTTCCTCAATCTAAGTCCTATGTTATAGTATACACTTTTAATTTATTAGAAAAAATAAATTTTTTTGAACCAAAACTTTTTAAAAGAAAAAAAATCAACTAAAATGAAAATTTAATAAGAAAGCAATAAATAAGTACCAACATTCTGAGTCGCTATTATAATTTTTAATTATAATTAAAAATAAAAGTAAAAAATATATTGTTTATCTCATAGAGATATTGTAAGTTTCTATGAAATTATTTTGTTAAAAAAAAAGAATGTAGTTAAACTATAATTTGAATACGTAATCGAGAAATGGGGATCAACTTTTCAAAATTTTAATCTTATTTGACATTAACAGTATGAAAGTTTTTTACCTCATTCTAACTCCTATGTTATAACAAACATTTTTAATCTATTAGAAAAAATAATTTTTTTAGAACAAAAACATTGATAAAGAAAAATATCAACTAAAATAAAAATTTAATTCGAAAGCGAGAAATATGTACCAACATTTCGAGTCGTGTTTACATTTTTTATTATAAATAAAAATAAAAGTAGAAAATATATTGTTTATCACATAGAAAATAATGTAAATTTTGTTAGAAATTATACTGTAAAAAGAAAAAATAATCCAGTCAAATTTTAATTTGAATACGTAATCAGGAAATGGGTATCAATTTTTAAATTTTTAATTTTATTTAACATTAAGTGTTGGAAAGTATTTTTTCCTGAAGGTATGTCCTATGTTATAGCATACGCTTTTAATTTATTAGAAAAAATAATTTTTTTAGAACGAAAATATTTTAAAAGAAAAATATCAACTAAAATAAAAATTTAATAAGAAAGCAAGAAATAGGTAAAAACATTTTGAGTTGCTTTTACAATTTTTAATTATAATTAAAAATAAAAGAAGAAAATATATTTCTTGTAGAAAATAATTAAAGTTTTCTTTCAAATTATACTGTAAACGCAAAAAACAATCTAGTTAAACTATAATTTGAATACGTAATTGAGAAATGGGTATCAATTTTTTAAATTTTTAATCTTATTTAAGATTAACAATAGTAAAACATTTTCCCTCAATCTAAGCCCTATGTTATAGCATACACTTTTAATTTATTAGAAAAAATAAATTTTTAGAACCAAACTTTGAAAAAGAAAAAAAATCAACTAAAATGAAAATTTAATAAGAAAACAAGAAATAAGTACCACCATTCTGAGTCGCTATTATAATTTTTAATTATAATTAAAAATAAAAATAAAAAATATATTGTTCATCTCATAGAAAATATTGTAAGTTTCTCTGAAATTACTGTAAAAAAAATTATAGTTAAACTATAATTTGAATACGTAATCGATAAATATGTACCAAGTTTTCAAATTTTTAATCTTATATAACATTAACAGTTGTAAAGTATTTTTCCTTATTCTAACTCCTATGTTATAACACACACTTTTAATTTATTGGAAAAAAATAATTTTTTTAGAACGAAAACTTTTAAAAAGAAAAAATCAACTAAAATAAAAAATTAATATAAAAGCAAGAAATAGGTATCAATATTCTGAGTCACTTTTTAAAATATTAATCATAATTAAAATGAGAGTGGGAGATATATTGTTTATCTCATGAAAAATAACGTAAGTTTTCTTTGAAATTGTACTGTAAAAAGAAAAAATAATCCATTAAACTATAACTTCAATACGTAATTGAGAAATTGGTATCAAGTTTTTAAATTTTTAATCTTATTTAACATTAACTATATAAAAGTATTTTACCTCATTCTAACTCCTATGTTATAGCATACGCTTTTTATCTATTAAAAAAATAAATTTTTTGGAACAAAAACTTTAATAAAGAAAAATATCAACTAAAATAAAAATTTAATAAGAAAGCAAGAAATAGGTACCAACATTTCGACTCACTTTTACAAGTTTTGATTATAATTAAATATAAAAGTAGAAAATATATTGTTTATCTCATAGAAAATAATGTAAGTTTTCCTTGAAATTATACTGTAAAATGAAAAAACAATCCAGTTAAACTATTATTTGAATACGTAATCGATAAATGATATCAAGTTTTCAAAATTTTAATCTTATTTAACATTAACAGTATGAAAGTATTTTTACTCATTCTAACTCTTATGTTAAAACATACGCTTTTAATCTATTAGAAAAAATAATTTTTTTAGAATAAAAACTTTGATAAAGAAAAATATGAACAAAAATAAAAATTTAATAAGAAAGCAAGAAATAGGTATCAACATTTCAAGTCGATTTTGTGATTTTTTATTATATTAAAAATAAAAGTTGAAAATATATTGTTTATCTCGTCGAAAATAATGTAATTTTCCATGAAATTATCCTGTAAAATGAAAAAACAATCCAGTTAAACTATAATTTGAATATGTAATCGAGAAATGGGATCAACCTTTCAAAATTTTAATCTTATTTAACATTAATAGTATGAAAGTATTTTTACTCATTCTAACTCTTATGTTATTATAACATAAGCTTTTAATCTATTAGAAAAAATAATTTTTTTAGAACAAAAACTTTGATAAAGAAAAATATCAACTAAAATAAAAATTTAATAAGAAACGAGAAATGTGTACCAACATTTCGAGCGGCTTTTACTATTTTTAATTATAATTAAAAATAAAAGTAGAAAATATATTGTTTATCTCATAGAAAATAATGTAAATTTTGTTTGAAATTATACTGTTAAAAGAAAAAACAATCCAGTTAAATTTTAATTTGAATACGTAATCGAGAAATGGGTATCAATTTTTGAATTTTTAATCTTATTTAACATTAAGTGTGGGAAAGTATTTTTTCCTGAAGGTAAGTCCTATGTTATAGTATACACTTTTAATTACTAGAAAACAAAAATTAGAACGAAAACTTTTAAAAAGAAAAATAACAACTAAATTAAAAATTTAATAAGAAAGCAAGAAATAGGTAATAATATTTTGACTCGCTTACAATTTTTAATTATAATTAAAAAAAAAGAAGAAAATATATTGTCTATCTCGTAGAAAATAATGAAAGTTTTCTTTCAAATTATACTGTAAACGTAAAAAACAATCCAATTAAACTATAATTTGAATACGTAATTGAGAAATGGGTATCAATTTTTCAAAATTTTAATCTTATTTAAGATTAACAATAGTAAAATATTTTTCCTCAATCTAAGTCCTATATTATAGCATACACTTTTAATTTATTAGAAAAAATAATTTTTTTAGAACAAAAACATTGATAAAGAAAAATATCAACTAAAATAAAAATTTAATAAGAAAGCAAGAAATATATACCAATATTTCGAGTCGCTTTTATAATTTTTAATTATAATTAAAAGTAAAAGTAAAAAATATATTGTTTATCTCATAGAGATATTATAAGTTTCTATGAAATTATACTGCAAAAAAAAAAAGAATTTCGTTAAACTATAATTTGAATACGTAGTCGAGAAATGGGGATCAACTTTTCAAAAATTTTAATCTTATTTAACATTAACAGTATGAAAGTATTTTACCTCATTCTAACTTCTATGTTATAACATACGCTTTTAATTTATTAGAAAAAATAATTTTTTTAGAACAAAAACATTGATAAAGAAAAATATCAACTAAAATAAAAATTTAATAAGAAAGAAATAAATAGGTACCATTATTTCGAGTCCCTTTTACAATTTTTAATTATAATTAAAAAAAAAGAAGAAAATATATTGTCTATCTCGTAGAAAATAATGAAAGTTTTCTTTCAAATTATACTGTAAAATGAAAAAATAATCCAGTTAAATTTTAATTTGAATACGTAATGGAGAAATAGGTATCAATTTTTGAATTTTTAATCTTATTTAACATTAAGTGTGGGAAAGTATTTTTTTTCCTCAAGGTAAGTCCTATGTTATAGAATGCGTTTTTAATTTATTAGAAAAAAAATTAGAAAGAAAAATATCAACTAAATTAAAAATTTAATAAGAAAGCAAGAAATAGGTAACAATATTTTGACTCGCTTTTACAATTTTTAATTATAATTAAAAATAAAAGATGAAAATATATTGTCTATCTTGTAGAAAATAATGAATGTTTTCTTTCAAATTATACTGTAAACGTAAAAAATAATCTAGTTAAATTATAATTTAAATACGTAATCGAGAAATGGATATCAAGTTTTCAAAATTTTAATCTTATTTAACATTAACAGTATGAAAGTATTTTACCTCATTCTAACTCATATGTTATAACATACGCTTTTAATCTGTTAGAAAAAATAAATTTTTTAGAATAAAAACATTGATAAAGAAAAATATCAACTAAAATAAGAATTTAATAGGAAAGAAATAAATAGGTACCAATATTTCGAGTCGCTTTTATAATTTTTAATTATAATTAAAAATAAAAGTAGAAAATATATTGTTTATCTCATAGAAAATAATGAATGTTTTCTTTCAAATTATACTGTAAACGTAAAAAATAATCTAGTTAAACTATAATTTGAATACGTAATCAGAAAATGGGTATCAATTTTTGAATTTTTAATCTTATTTAACATTGACAGTAGTAAAATATTTTTCTTCAATCTAAGTCCTAAATTATAGCATACACTTTTAATTTATTAGAAAAAACAAATTTTTTAGAACCAAAACTTTTAAAAAGAAAAAAATCAACTAAAATGAAAATTTCATAATAAAGCAATAAATAAGTACCAACATTCTGAGTCACTATTATAATTTTTAATTATAATTAAAAGTAAAAGTAAAAAATATATTGTTTATCTCATAGAGATATTATAAGTTTCTATGAAATTATACTGCAAAAAAAAAAAGAATTTCGTTAAACTATAATTTGAATACGTAGTCGAGAAATGGGGATCAACTTTTCAAAAATTTTAATCTTATTTAACATTAACAGTATGAAAGTATTTTACCTCATTCTAACTTCTATGTTATAACATACGCTTTTAATTTATTAGAAAAAATAATTTTTTTAGAACAAAAAACATTGATAAAGAAAAATATCAACTAAAATAAAAATTTAATAAGAAAGAAATAAATAGGTACCATTATTTCGAGTCCCTTTTACAATTTTTAATTATAATTAAAAATAAAAGTAGAAAATATATTGTTTATCTCATAGAAAATAATGTAAATTTTGTTTGAAATTATACTGTAAAATGAAAAAATAATCCAGTTAAATTTTAATTTGAATACGTAATGGAGAAATAGGTATCAATTTTTGAATTTTTAATCTTATTTAACATTAAGTGTGGGAAAGTATTTTTTTTCCTCAAGGTAAGTCCTATGTTATAGAATGCGTTTTTAATTTATTAGAAAAAAAATTAGAAAGAAAAATATCAACTAAATTAAAAATTTAATAAGAAAGCAAGAAATAGGTAAAATATTTTGACTCGCTTTTACAATTTTTAATTATAATTAAAAATAAAAGATGAAAATATATTGTCTATCTTGTAGAAAATAATGAATGTTTTCTTTCAAATTATACTGTAAACGTAAAAAATAATCTAGTTAAATTATAATTTAAATACGTAATCGAGAAATGGATATCAAGTTTTCAAAATTTTAATCTTATTTAACATTAACAGTATGAAAGTATTTTACCTCATTCTAACTCATATGTTATAACATACGCTTTTAATCTGTTAGAAAAAATAAATTTTTTAGAATAAAAACATTGATAAAGAAAAATATCAACTAAAATAAGAATTTAATAGGAAAGAAATAAATAGGTACCAATATTTCGAGTCGCTTTTATAATTTTTAATTATAATTAAAAATAAAAGTAGAAAATATATTGTTTATCTCATAGAAAATAATGAATGTTTTCTTTCAAATTATACTGTAAACGTAAAAAATAATCTAGTTAAACTATAATTTGAATACGTAATCAGAAAATGGGTATCAATTTTTGAATTTTTAATCTTATTTAACATTGACAGTAGTAAAATATTTTTCTTCAATCTAAGTCCTAAATTATAGCATACACTTTTAATTTATTAGAAAAAACAAATTTTTTAGAACCAAAACTTTTAAAAAGAAAAAAATCAACTAAAATGAAAATTTAATAAGAAAATAAGAAATAAGTACCAACATTTTGAATTGTTTTTACAATTTTTAATTTTAATTAAAAATAAAAGTATAAAATATATTGTTTATGTCATAGACAATAATGTAAGTTTTGCTTGAAATTATACTATAAAAAGAAGAAATAAACCAATTAAATTATAATTTGAATACGTAATCGATAAATGGGTATTAAGTTTTTAAAATTTTTAATCTTATTTAGCATTAAGTATGGGAAAGATTTTTTTTCCTCAAGGTAAGTCCTATGTTATAGTATACACTTTTAATTTATTAGAAAAAATAAATCTTTTAGAACGAAAACTTTTAAAAAGAAAAATATCAACTAAAATAAAAATTTAATAAGAAAGCAAGAAATATATACCAATATTTCGAGTCGTTCTTACAATTTTTATTTATAATTGAAAATAAAAGTAGAAAATATATTGTTTATGTCATAGAAAATAATGTAATTTTTTGTTGAAATTATATTGTAAAAAGAAAAAGCAATTCATTTAAATTAAAATTTGAATACATAATCGAGAAATGGGTATAAAGTTTTCAAATTTTAATCTTATTTAACATTAAGTGTGGGAAAGTATTTTTTTTCCTCAAGGTAAGTCTTATGTTATAGCATACGCTTTTAATTTATTAGAAAAAATAAATCTTTTAGAACGAAACTTTTAAAAAGAAAAATATCAACTAAAATAAAAATTTAATAAGAAAGTAAGAAATAGGTAACAACATTTCGAGTCGCTTTTAAAATTTTTAATTATAATTAAAAATAAAAGTAGAAAATATATTGTTTATATCATAGAAAATAATGAATGTTTTCTTTGAAATTATACTGTAAACGTAAAAAATAATCTAGTTAAACTATAATTTAAATATATAATCGAGAAATGGATATCAAGTTTTCAAATTTTAATCTTATTTAACATTAACAGTATGAAAGTATTTTACCTCATTTTAACTTCTATGTTATAACATACGCTTTTAATCTATTAGAAAAAATAAATTGTTTAGAACAAAAACATTGATAAAGAAAAATATCAACTAAAATAAAAATTTAATAAGAAGGAAATAAATAGGTACCAATATTTTGAGTTGCTTTTATAATTTTTAATTATAATTAAAAATAAAAGTAGAAAATATATTGTTTATCTCATAGAAAATAATGAATGTTTTCTTTCAAATTATACTGTAAACATAAAAAACAATCTAGTTAAACTATAATTTGAATACGTAATCAGAAAATGGGTATCAATTTTTGAAATTTTTAATCTTATTTAAAATTAACAGTAGTAAAATATTTTTCTTCAATCTAAGTCCTAAATTATAGCATACACTTTTAATTTATTAGAAAAAATAAATTTTTTAGAACCAAAACTTTTAAAAAGAAAAAAATCAACTAAAATAAAAATTTAATAAGAAAATAAGAAATAAGTACCAACATTCTGAGTTGTTTTTACAATTTTTAATTTTAATTAAAAATAAAAGTATAAAATATATTGTTTATGTCATAGAAAATAATGTAAATTCTCTTTAAAATTATACCGTAAAAAGAAAAAACAATCCAATTAAATTATAATTTGAATATGTAATCGAGAAATGGGTATCAAGTTTTTAAAATTTTTAATTTTATTTAACATTAAGTATGGGAAAGAATTTTTTTTCCTCAAGGTAAGTCCTATATTATAGTATATGCTTTTAATTTATTAGAAAAAATAAATCTTTTAGAACGAAAACTTTTAAAAAGAAAAATATCAACTAAAATAAAAATTTAATAAGAAAGCAAGAAATAAGTACCAATATTTCGAGTCGTTTTTACAATTTTTAATTATAATTAAAAATAAAAGTAGAAAATATATTGTTGATCTCATAGAAAATAATGAATATTTTCTTTCAAATTGTACTGTAAACGTAAAAAACAATCTAGTTAAACTATAATTTAAATATATAATCGGGAAATGGGTATAAAGTTTTCAAATTTTAATCTTATTTAACATTAACAGTATGAAAGTATTTTATCTCATTCTAACTCCTATGTTATAACATACGCTTTTAATCTATTAGAAAAAATAAATTGTTTAGAACAAAAACTTTTAAAAATAAAAAATATCAACTAAAATAAAAATTTAATAAGAAAATAAGAAATAAGTACCAATATTTTGAGTCGTTCTTACAATTTTTAATTATAATTGAAAATAAAAGTAGAAAATATATTGTTTATCTCATAGAAAATAATATAATTTTTTTTGAAATTATATTGTAAAAAGAAAAAGCAATTCATTTAAATTATAATTTGAATACGTAATCGAGAAATGGGTATAAAGTTTTCAAATTTTTAATCTTATTTAACATTAAGTGTGGGAAAGTATTTTTTTTCCTCAAGGTAAGTCCTATGTTATAGTATACACTTTTAATTTATTAGAAAAAATATAAATCTTTTAGAACGAAAACTTTTAAAAAGAAAAATATCAATTAAAATAAAAATTTAATAAGAAGTAAGAAATAGGTAACAACATTTTGAGTTGTTTTTACAATTTTTAATTATAATTAATAATAAAAGAAGAAAATATATTGTCTATCTCATAGAAAATAATGAAAGTTTTCTTTCAAATTATACTGTAAACGTAAAAAACAATCTAGTTAAACTATAATTTGAATATGTAATCGAGAATTGGGTTTCAATTTTTTAAAATTTTAATCTTTTTTAAGATTAACAATAGTAAAATATTTTTTCTCAATCTAAGTCCTATGTTATAGCATACACTTTTAATTTATTAGAAAAAATAAATTTTTTAGAACCAAAACTTTTAAAAAGAAAAAAAATCAAGTAAACTAAAAATTTAATAAAAAGCAATAAATAAGTACCAACATTCTGAGTCGCTATTACAATTTTTAATTATAATTAAAAATAAAAGTAAAAAATATATTATTTGTCTCATAAAAAATATTATAAGTTTCTCTGAAATTATACTGTAAAAAAAAACATTCTAGTTAAACTATAATTTGAATATGTAATTGATGAATGGGTATCAATTTTTTAAATTTTTAATCTTATATAACATTAATAGTAGTAAAGTGTTTTTTCTCATTATAACTCCTATGTTATAGCATACGTTTTTAATTTATTTGAAAAAAATAAATTTTTTAGAACGAAATTTTTTAAAAAGAAAAAATCAACTAAAATAGAAAATTAATATGAAAGCAAGAAATAGGTACCAACATTCTAAGTCACTTTTTAAATTATTAATCATAATTAAAATGAGAGTAGGAGATATATTGTTTATCTCATAGAAAATAATGTAAGTTAATTTTGAAATTATACTTTAAAAAGAAAAAATAATCCACTTAAATAATAATTCCAATACGTAATCGAGAAATGGGTATCAAGTTTTTAAATTTTTAATCTTATTTAACATTAACAGTATGAAAATATTTTTACTCATTCCAACTCTTATGTAATAACATACACTTTTAATCTATTAGAAAAAATAATTTTTTTAGAACAAAAACATTAATAAAGAAAAATATCAACTAAAATAAAAATTTAATAAGAAAACAAGAAATAGGTACCAACATTTTGAGTCGCTTTTATAATTTTTTGGGTTTAGGGTATAGGGTTCAGTTTAGGGTTCAGGGTTTTTTTTGGTTCAGGGTTGAGGGTTGAGGGTTGAAGGTTTTGGGGTTTAGGGTTTTAGGTTTTAGGGTTTAGGGTTTAGGGTTTTTTTTTGAGTAAAATACCCAGTGGGTGAGGATTTAAGGCGCGACCCCCAACCTGTCTATAAATCAGTCAAAAAGACAAGTAGTATACCAAGTTTTACAAGAAGACGCAAGTGAAACTAGGAGTACTACTCCTTTACAAAAAGCACCAAACGAGCCAACACGACTCACTATACAACTACAAGATAAAAATAAAACTAAAACAAGAAATATACAATACTGAGCTACAACTATGACAAGTATGTACATCTGAATGATGGTAGATCCAATTGATCTATTTTGAGTAATCTAGTAATCAGGCCTAAGAGGTGTTGAGGTTTGATGATTCTAGATGCACGCTTTGTACAAGCTTCATTTGCTAAAAAATCCATGATCATGTTACCTTCCCTATGTATGTGAGTAATAATAGTCTCCATATGTCTCATGATATATTTACTCTTAGCAAGTATTTCCTGTAATCTCCAATATCCGGTTGATGTAGAAGATATAAGATATATGAGAGATTTAGCATCAAGTTCAATCCAAAGTTTAGAGATACCCTATTCCTGAGTAAGTTGCAAACCCCTGAAGAGTGCAAAAGTTTCTGCAAACATATTGTTTTCCGTTCCAATGTAATCATAGAATGCCACAACTGCATTTCTCAAGTGGTCTCTAATGATGCCCCCAACACCGGCTTGGCTGGAGCCTCTCTTAGCAGCACCATCCGTGTTGAGTTTATGCCATCCCAATTGAGGTTTTTTCCAATTGATCTTGATTGTCTTTTTCGATTTCACCAACAGGAAATAGAAATTCAGCTGTCTTGCAATCAACATGTCTCATTTCCAAAGCCTGCTGGGGAGTTTCCTGCAATTAAAGAGGCAAAAAAGGTGATGATAAATTCTCCAAGTAATTCTATGAGAGTTAAAACCTATGTTTCTATATTTTGCATCATTTCTCGCAGTCCACATAAACTAAAGAATTATGAGAGGAATAAGAATGCGAATGTGGAAGTAGTTTGAGTGAGGGGATGAGAGATTCTAATATTAGATGAAGAGGGTGGGGTTTTCAGTTTGAGGCAGAGGGATGTTGAAGAGTTTAGCAAAATGACCCTAGATTTCTCCCGCTCGCTCGCCTGTTAAGAAAAGGTGAGGAATTGATTCCGTAGTAGAAGTATAGCAGAAGCATCGGGATGCCAAGGCGAAGCCTTTATCTTGGAGTTTAGTATCAACCGGGATTCTATTATGTAGGAGTCTCCAAAGAAATATTGACATGGTGGGAGTGAGTTGGGGGCACCACAGATTGCCAAGAAGCTTGCTTTTGGTTTTGTTGCAACGAATCTGATTCCAAGCTGAGGACGTGGAGAAGTTTCCATGGGAAGTGTTTTTCCATATCATAATATCCTTTTGTTCAACAAGAATGGGCAGATTGCTGATCCTAGTAACTATGTGCAGTGGCAAATGTTATTTCAGTCTCTGTTCATTCCACTGTCCATTGCTCCAGAAGAAGTTGACCGGCATGAAGCCCGCAGATTCCTTACGAAGAATCAAAGCAAGAGGGCCTTCATCGACCCAGTGGTCATGCCAGAAAGATATTTGACAATTCCCTAAGGACCAGAAAATGTTGGCTTGAACCTCCTACCTCACTTTACACATACGCTTCCAAGTGGCGCTGTCATGCACCGAAACTTTTACAACTCCAAGGAATGTACAACCGCAATACTTCTGAAGCAGGTGGACAACCCATAGGGATGTTTGTGATCTGAATCTCCACCACAATTTGTAAGAAAATGCTTCAACCACATCCTTGAGTTTCCTAATGCCAAGGCCTCATTCGTTAATCGATTAGCAGATTTTGTCCCATGAGATCCAACGCGTCCGTCTTTGTTCTCTGTAATTACCCCAGAAAAATCTTGCCATGTTTTGTTCAATGCTGTGAAGAACTCCTTTGGGAGGTTGTAGAGCTTGTAAAAGATATAGAGGCATAGAAGACAGCGTGCTTTTAATAAAAGCCAGCCTGCCACCATGGGAGAGGGTGGCTTTTTCCCAGCCTTAAAGTTTGGATTTCATTTTACAAATCAACTCATGAAACAGAATACCTTTTATGTTACCTTTGAAGAGGGGAATTCCAAGGTATGTGATGGGAAGTTGTTTAACCGTAAAACCAGTGATGTATTTTAATCTTTGAACCATAAGGTTTGAACTTCTGTTACTTAAAATGAAGGAGCTCTTAGCAGTGTTGATAATCTGTCCAGAGGTGTTGCTGTAATGTTTCAAGAATCCCATGAGCTTTTTCAGTCCACTTTTCTGACAGTTTGTGAAGATCATTATGTCATCAGCGTATGCAAGATATGAGATTCTGCTTCCCTCATTATTGAAGTAGAGCATCTCTCTGTTATTATCAAATAATGAGTCCAATCCCCTTGAAAGAAAGTCCGCAGCCAGAATGAAAAGTGAGGGAGACAGGGGGTCTCCTTGTCTAAGACCTCTACTAGACTTGAAGAATCCGGATGTGGTTCCATTAATGAGGATTGAGAACCAGCAATTTTTGATGCAGTTTTTCACCATAGAAATCCATTTTTCGGGGAAGCCCATCTTGTGTAAAACTTTGTATAAGAAACTCCATTGAACCCTATCGTACGCTTTAGCCATATCAAGGTCGATAGCCACATTGTCATGCTTCTGCTTGGTATTGATTGTATGGATGAGTTATTGAGCAAGCAAAATATTATCCGTAATGAGCCTCCCTTTGACGAAACCACTTTGAGATGGACCAATCAAATTGGGGAGCAATTCAACCAATCTATTATTGAGGATTTTCAACAATATTTTGTTGTTGACGTTACGAAGACTGATGGGACAAAAATCACTCCAGGTAGTAGGGCTGTTAGATTTTGAAATCAAGACCAAAGTGGTGGCAGTGTAGCTACGAGGCAAATGATTACCTCTGAAAAAATCCTGGACTGCTTCCTCTATGTCTGACTATATTATGTCCCAGCAGAATTGGTAAAAGTAGGCAGAAAAACCATCTGGCCCTACTGCGCTGTTCGGGTCCATATTAAAAACTGCTTGTTTTATTTCATCGAGGGTTGGAGGGGAATGCAAATTTTCAGTGTTGAAGTCTGATTGTATGTGTTTGAGGCAATCAAGATTATCGTCTTCCAATTCTGAAATGTCATTAGATAGAAGAGAGTGAAAATAGGCTGAAGCCGAATCTCTTATTTCCTTCTGATCTATGATGTTGTAGCCTACCTCATTAATAGAGAAAATTTTGGAATTGCATCTTTTTTTCTTAACAAGGGAGTGAAATTTTTTTGTGTTTCTCTCTCCATCATTAATCCATCGACAAGCAGCCTTTTGTCTCCAAAAATCCTCTTCAATAGTAAGTGCCATTGTTAGCACAGTTGTGCATCTCTTTAGTTCAACTAGGTTTGCTTCGGAAGGGTCCTCATCGTAGTGCTGTTCACTGACTTTAATATCCCTTTTAGCTTTCTTAATGTTCTAAAAAATGTCTCCGAAAATGTTTCTGTTCCACCACCTCAGAAATTGTTTGAGCCTATAAAGCTTCTGTTGAAGATTTATCATTCCTACAGAACCCGTTGGAGTTTGCCAGATTTTTGAAACAACATCTAAGAAAAGGTGGTGTCTAGTCCACATCTTGAGAAATCTGAAAGAGGAAGGAGGTTTGATTGACTGAAGGCTAGTAGAGATAAGGAGAGGGGAGTGATCAGACCATATTCTTGGGATGTGAGTTACTTTGGTGAATTGAAACAAGTCCATCCAAGTTTCGGAGAACAGCATTCTATCGAGCCTTTTCCAAACCCTGTGATTAGTCCAAGTAAAGGGGCTGCCCTCGAATCCAGCATCAATTAGATTGCAATCTAAAATCATATCCCCGAAATCATTTAGAGATGTGAGTCTGCGTTCTCTATTTCCTGTTCTTTCCTGCAGGTTAAGGATTGTGTTGAAGTCACCGCCAACCAACCATGGTTGAGAGTCAGCTGATTCAGCCATGTTCCTAAGCTGATCCCATAATTCTCTTCTGCCCACTATATCACATTTGGCATATACACAAGTGAACTGAAAGTGGCAGGAAGAAGATGAGAACTCATTTTCAAATGAAGAAGCTGCTCGTGATCAAAAAGAACTTCAGCATCAAATTCATTATTCACAAAACACCAAATCTTGTTGGATTGGTTTACAAAAACTCTAGAGAATCCCAATCTACGATAGAAAAATCTGCTGTCCAGCTGCACTTTTAGTTCTAAAATTGTAAGAACTTTGATTTTATGAAGATGACAAAAATTGTGAAGATGTTTTTGGGAAGCTTCATTGCCAATTCCTCTAATATTCCAAACCAGAAAATTCATTGACATTGAGGGTGGAAGTATCAGAGTTGGAAGTTCTCCCTTTAGATTTTCGGGGGTTGTACTTATTCTTCTTTTTTGAATGAGGGATTATATCTGGGGGTAATATCTGTTCGAATGAAATGCTTCTATGGTGCAGGGCTTTTATTTTACTTTTTTCCAAGTCATTGGAATATAGGCCAGGGTCAAGGTTGAGATCTGGATCGGGGAGAGGGAGGGGTGAGCTGGCGGGTTGAATAAGGTAATCCGTCTTTTCAGTTGGGATTTTATTAAGGGAGTAGAAAATCGATTTAGAGGGTGTAAGGTGATTGGTTGTGTTTAGATGATTTATCTCCAGTTGTTTCCCCTGTGCAATGAGCGAGCCTTCCCCATTTTTTGGTTTTTTAGGCTGGAAACCGAAAGAAGAAACAGTAGAATCTGCCTCAAACTCTTCCTTTGTTCCCTGGTAATCAGCACTGTTTCTGCAATCCACTGATTTAACCAGCTTACTGCCAACTCTCTTATTTGCTTCCTTTGATTTTGTACTTTCCAAAATTGACTTTACTAACTCAATTCTGTCTCTACCTGAAATTTGTTCCCCTTTGTGACTGTCCTTAGTGCATTTTTGAAGATTAGTTTCTTTTTCGAGAAACATATTCCTCTAGTTTGGGGGATTCCCGATTTGAAACATTCTTTGCCCTTGTCCTTTGTTTGCTCAAAAATTACTTCCCTGTTTGCAGCACCCTCTATGATCTGTTCCTATTCCTTCAACCCGACAATGTTCATGCTTCTGTCATTAACCTCTCCCTTTCTGGACCAACATTTTTCTTTTAAATGTGTTACTCCTAGTTCATCTGTTATCAGTATGTCATTGGTCTCAAGAATCCTTCTATCAAGCTCCTCATTGAAAGTTTCATTTTGCCGGGGGGGGGGGGTGCTGAAAATAGAACAGCCCGAACCGTGACTCACACCAAACTGATCTACCTCTCTTTGGTTACTATTGAAAAAACTAGAAATAGAAAAACCAACAACTTCATTTTCAAACATTATCCCCTCCTCCTCGTCAACAACATTTACCATATCAGACGGTATCACAACCCATTTTTCTGTATCAACTGTTTCAACATTTTTACCAAGAGTTTCAATATCATTCAACACAAATGCAATAGATTTCACACCACTGGAACCGGCAAGGTCCTCAACATTTTTAACAACTACAGGGGTATGGGATTTTTGGGTAGGTTCCTTACCACTGTTTTCCAGCTTCTTTTTTCTGAAGTTCCATTTCTTTACCTGTACTTATAGTGCTCTTGAATGTTTTGGAGGAGGCTTGGCTGGTCGAGGAGCATTTCCATTTTCATAGCAGCAGCTGCATCATGCCCCAGGTGTTTGCAATCCGAGCAGTACCTGGGCAAATTCTCATAAATAATTTTTTACTGAACCATGAGGGATCCAATGCCAATGTACACACAGTCTTTCAACTCCCCTTGAAGATCAATTTCGATGTAAACTCAAGCTGAACTGAGACGAGACTTGCAGGTAATAGCTTCATCTAATTGAAGGGGTTTTCCAATCAATTTAGCAATCGCCTTGAGAGCCTGCTTGTCATATAAGTGCGCTGGCAGCTCCGACAACCAAGTCCATACCGGAGCAATTGCTGACTCTAATTTCGGATCAAATTGGGGTGACCATTTGAATAATCTCATAGGAAAACCATTAAAAAATGAAATTCTTCTTAGCCACAAATGAGCATAATCAGAATCATTTGTGAGGATGATCAAAACATGCCTTGGATTCAGGGTTCGGACAGAGTGACCTCCAGCAAGCTTCAAATATGGCAAAATATTGGTGTAATTATTTCATAGGAGGAATCCCATGAGAAAATTTCCCCACGAGAGCAAATTGGAGTGGTTCAGAAAGCTTGGAGGTTTCAGTTTCAAAGAAGATAATGGCTTTAGAACCCCAATATTGAGAATGCGTGCCAATCAGAGGTTGGGACTCAGCGATGAGGGATTTTATTGGTAGAACGATAGAAAAAGCAGGCATGGGATGGGGTGTCCGCTGCCTGAACCATGATGGAGAAGGATCGATTCGGCTGGACAGTAGGTGGAAGAGGGAGAGAGGGTTCTGCAAGAGCAGGGAGGCCTTGGACACCCTGGACAGATGGGGAAATGAAATGGAGAATTGGTTGGGAAGAAATGACGGCGACACACCAGAGTAATTAGGGCATACCCAAGAAGGGGAAAAAGAAATTGACACTGAGAATGAGAAATTGGGGAAATTCAAGATTAGGGAACCCACTGCAGAGAGATGGAGGGGACACGGGAAGGGTAGATTGTAAGGGAAGCCAGCAACCGGGAGTATTGAAGCTTGAGGTAGTTGAGGCTAAAACAAGGAGAAGAAAGATAGAAAGAGAGAGAGCTGAGGTTTGTCGTGGCGTGGAAACTCCGATGATGGAAGAGAAAAATAAAGAGGGGGAAAAGGGCGCTAGCACACGCAAGTTAGAGGAGAGAAGGAAGAGGTGAAAAAGGAGGCAGAGGGCAAGGAGGGTTACGAGGTAGGCAACACCGGTGGCACCTGCACCGACGGTGAGGAGCCGACGACCACAGGTAAGCTGGCTGAGGAGGCCTCACGTGAGAGGTATGGGAAATGGGCTGCGAACGAATCTTAGAGAGAGAAAGAATAGAGAGAAAATTTTTTGGTTTTGGTTTAGGAGTTTAGGGTTTAAGGTTTTAGGGTTTAAGAATTAGGGTTTAGGGTTTAGGGTTTAGGGTTTAGGGTTTTAGAGTTTTTAGGGTTTAGGGTTTAGGGTTTTAGAGTTTTTAGGGTTTAGGGTTCGAGTTTAGGGTTTAGGGTATAGGACTTAGGGCTTAGGGTTTAGGGTTCAGGGTTTAGGGTTTAGTTTAAGGTTTTAGGGTTTAGTTTTTTTTTTAATAAAAATACCCAGTGGGTGGGGGTGAGGCGTCGACCCCCAATCTATCTATATATCAGTCAAAACGAGTAATACACCAAGTTTTACAAGTGCGAGCAGAAGTGAAACGAGGAGTACTACTCCTTTACAAAGAGCTATGCAATCGAAATATGTGAGACTAAAAACTAAATAACCAACTGTACAATCTCAAAAATCATCCAAGTCTGAATGAAGGTATGCCCATCTAATCAACTCTGAGCAGCCCGGTGATTGGTCCTGTGAGTTGGAATGGAGTGAGAACTCTAGATGTTTGAGTGATGCATGCCTCATTAGCTAGAAAGTCTGCAATTTTGTTCCCTTCCCTGTAGATGTGCGTGATGTGGATGTGCATTTGACTCATGATATATTTACTTTTAACTAACATTTCCTGTAGACACCAGTGCCCTTTTGTCGTGTTATTTGAGATGAGTTTGATGACGGTTTGAGCATCCATTTCGATCCACAAATTTGCAATCCCAAGTCCTTTTGCTAATTCAAGTCCCTTTGCAAGTGCAAAAATTTCAGCATATATGCTGTTTTGAATTCCAATGTATTCGTAGTATGCAACGGCAATGTTTCCAAGGTGGTCCCTTATTACTCCTTCCGCTTCCGCTTGTTCGGTTTCACCTTTAGCAGCACCATCCGTGTTGAGTTTAAACCACCCCACTTTTGGTTTTTTCTAAAGAACTTGTTGTGTTTTTTTGAGCTTCTCCATTGGAAAGTTGAAATCCAAAGTTGTTGCAATTTCCATGTCGCCTCGCCAAAGCTTCTTATCCATTTTCCTGCATTTAAAAGATAAAAAAGGTGATCATATATTTTCAAATGACTCTATGTGCATGAAAGCCTTTGTTTCTATATTTAGCATTATTTCTCTTCGTCCACAAAAACCAAAAGATGAGAAGAGGGATAATAATTCGGATATGAGTGGGTTTAGAAAAAGGTGTGGAGAGTTTCCAATATTGGAAGAGGAGGATTGGATTTTCAGTTTGAGGATGTTTTATATGGAAGAGATTAGCAAAATGTTTCCATACAACTGTAGCTTGAGCACCCGAGATAAAAAGATGGGGTATTGACTCCACTGAAGATAGGCAGCAGTAGCATCTGGAAACCAATGAAAAATCCTTTTCTTGGAGTCTACCATCCACTGGAATGCAATTATTCATGAGGCGCCAAACAAAGATAGACATTGTGGGAGTGAGTTGGTTGCACCATAAGTCCCTAAGAAGTTGTCTTTCAGTTCTGCTGCTGCGAATTAATTCCCAAGCTGATGTGGTGAATTCTCCATCCGGAGTCAGTTTCCATTTCATAGCATTCTTATCATCAGAAATGGGCATATTGCAGATTTTATTTACAACATTCTGTGGCAGAAGTTGACCAATTCTGTCAACATATCATTGCTTGCTTTGCCAGAAAAAATTTACAGCACTGTGTCCTATCAATTCCCTTTGACTGTTTGCTGTAAGAGGTGCTTCACCTATCTAGTGGTCTTGCCAGAAATAAGCCTGACCATCCTCTAAAACCCAAAAAATATTTTCTTGAGCAGTCTGGCGCACTTTGCACATTCGTTTCCAATTACCACTGTCATGAACCGAGAGTTTAACAGCCTCGGGGAATAGGCATCCGCAATATTTTTGCTGTATGAAGGTAGCCCACAATGATGAAAGTGAGCGAAATCTCCACCAAAGTTTGAGTGAAAAATCTTGAACCATGTCTGTGAGCTTCCGAATTCCAAGGCCTTCTTCCTTAATTGGTTGACAAATACTATCCCACGAAACCCAATGCATCTTTTATGATCACCGTACGTTCCCTAAAAGAATCTGGCCATTATCTGCTCAATGTGATGAAGAACCATTTTAGGAGGTTGGAGTACTTGCAAAAGATATATTGGCATCGTCGATAGAGTATTTTTTATTAAAGCCAATCTTTCTCCATGCGCAAGTGTAGATTTTTCCCATCCCTGCAGCTTACACCTCATCTTGCTAATCAAGTCTTGGAAAAGGGAGCATTTTTTGTTACCTTTGTAGAGCGGGGCCCCTAAGTATGTAACAGGGAGATGCTTAAGGTTGAATCCCATGGCATATTGAAGTCTTTGAATGATGAGATTAGAGCATTTAGTGCTGATTATGAAAGAGCTTTTCTCCTTGTTAATGATCTGACTTGAGGCTGCAACATATTTCCTTAGAAGTTCCATGATTTTCCCCAGTCCCATTCTACCGCAGTTCGTGAAAATAATGATATCATTAGCATAAGCAAGATGAGAAATATTCAGACCTCCCTTATTGTGGTACCTCAGTTCCTTATGATGCTGAAACAGTGTGTCAAGGCTTCTTGACAGAAAATTGGCAGCAATGATGAATAAAGAAAGAGATAGAGGATCTCCCTGCCGGAGTCCTCTGCTTGATTGAAAAAAACCAGAAGAGACGCCAATGATAAGAACAAAAAACCAGCAGTGCTCTATGCAATGTTGGACCAATGTAATCCATTTATTCAAAAATCCCATCTTTCTTAACACTTTGTACAGAAATCTCCACTGTACTCTATCGTAGGCTTTATTCATGTCAAGTTTGAGAGCAACATTCTCGTGTTTACGCTTGGTATTGATCGTGTGCATAAGCTCTTGTGCTAATAAAATGTTGTCGCTAATCAGTCGTCCTTTAAAAAAGCCACTTTGTGCAGGTGATATTATTTTTGGCAAAATATTCACAAGTCTGTTGCTGAGTATCTTGGTGATTATTTTGTTATTCACATTACACAAACTAATAGGCCTAAAATCACTCCATGTTTTTGGATTTTCAGTTTTCGGTATCAAAACCAGAGATGTAGCTGTGAAACTCTTGGGCATGGTGTTACCCTTGAAAAAATCCACCACGGCTTCCTTGATATCCATTTGTATGATGTCCCAACAATGTTGAAAAAAGAATGCTGAAAATCCATCCGGGCCTACCACGCTGTCCGAATCCATGGAAAAAATAGCCTACCTGATCTCCTCCATGTCAGGGATTGAGCAGAGTTTCTCAGTCTCAGGATCCTGTTGAATCTGTTGAATGTAGTCCAGGTTTTCTCCTGTAAATTCAGTGACGTCATTTGTGAGGAGGGACTGAATAATGCTGCTGAATTTTTTATCGCCTCCTGTTCCGTGAGTTGAACCCCTTCATGAATTATTGAATTAATTCTGGACTGATTTCTTTTTTTCTTAACAAGAGAATGAAAATACTTTGTATTTCTTTCTCCCTCCACAATCCATTTACAAGCTGTCTTCTGTCTCCAGTAGTCTTCCTCAATTGTAAGATTGTGTGTGAGTACGATAGCGCACCTTTTCAACTCTATTAAGTTAGCGTCGTAGGGGTTTTCATCGTATTCTTTTTCCTTGTCAGCCACCTCTTGTTTCGCTTTCTTGATATTTTCAAAATATCCCCAAATATGTTTTTATTCCACCATCCAAGTCGCTGTTTTAACCGATAAAGTTTTTGTTGGAGATTTTGCATTCCTTGAGTTTCTGTTAGGTGCCGCCAGGAGTCTTTAACTGTATCCTAAAAAGCGTGATGTCTGGACCACATTCTGAAGAATCTGAAGGGGGAAGGCGCTTTTATTGTGTCAGTGTCCAATGATATCAAAAGTGGGGAATGGTCCGACCATATTCTTGGAAGGTGGGGAACTTTAGTAGTATGAAATAAGTTTAACTAGTCTTCTGAGTACAAAACTCTATCAAGTCTTTTCCACACTTTATGATTGGTCCAAGTGTAGCTACTACCCTCATAACCCGCATTTATTAATCCACAATCTCCAATTATATCCCCAAAATCATTCATCGCAATGAGTCTATTCCCATTATTTCTTGTTCTTTCATTGAGGTGAAGAATAGTGTTGAAGTCACCTCCAATAAGCCACAGTTGAGCATCATTTTGTTCCATGATGTCTCTGAGTTCATTCCATAATTCTCTACGCCCCGAATATCACATTTTGCATAGATAAATGTGAGTAAGAATGTCGAGGGCAGCAAGTGTGACTTGACTTCCATATGTAGAAATTGCTTCTGGTCACTTAAGATTTTACATTGAAATTTATTATTTACAAAACACCAAATTTTGTTTGAGCGATTAGCAAAGACCTGTGAGAAGGCAAACCGACGACAGAAAAAGTTGATATCCAGTTGTACCTTTGGTTCCAAAACTACCATTATCTTGATTCTGTGTAATCTAAAAATTATGTACATGTTTCTGAGTGGGTTCATTTCCAATTCCCCGGACATTCCAAACTATGAAGTTCATAAACATTGATCAGTAGCAGCCTGTAGTTTTCCTCGGGTGATAGAACTTTTTAAACTTTTAAGAGTATTCTGTTTTCTTTTTTTCCCTTCTCTATTTCTAGGTAAAGGTCTTTCAATGTATTCATCCGACAAGCTTCTTTGGTGTAGAGCCTTAGCTTTATTTTCCATCCCGACCGTGCCTACCAAATCCTCTTTTGTATTTTCTAAACAATATTCCTGAATCTCAGAGCAGATTTCATTCAAAGAGTAGATTGTGGTGAGCCTTTTCTGATTTTCTTTTGCTGATATGTTTTTTGTTTCTATTTCTGTTCCTATTTTTGTTTCTATTTTTTCACAGTTCGGTTCATTACCATCCTTAGCAAGCTTCAAGATCATTTGTAGCTGGGAGCTTTCACTGCTGTCTGAAAAAATATTATGCATAACATCAAAGCTGAAATTTCCTTCTGCGCCAGAGTCTGCTAACTGCTGCATGAGTTCCTTCCATTGGTTGTCAAACTGTTCTATCTGTTGTGCTGTCATAGAATTTCCAGCCTCTTGTATCTCTAACTTATGCTTTTCTTTTTTCCTTTTTTTTTGACTCTTTTCTGCCAAATATTTTCTTTTTAGCTAAGATTATTCCCCTTAATACTGTTTCGGCTTTATCATTTTCAAAATTCCTTGACTGACCATTATTGCCCTATGACCTCTGTGCCATTTTTCCATTCCTGTCTCTACTATTTTGATCTTTTGCAACCAACTGCAAACATTTTCTGACATGAGCAATCCCTTTCCTGTCAATTTCCAGCACATCCTCCGACCCCAACAACACATTTTTAGTTGACATTTTTTCTGCCAAACTACTGTCCCCTTTACAAGCATTGCCAACCGATTTCAATGCCAGCTTATCCTTTATCTTTTCATTATGCACATTAGTTATATTATGATAAAGATTATCAAAATTATAAACAGAAACATCAACACTTACAGCTCTATCAGAATCACACACAACACCGTCCTTTTCAACCATGTCAATACCCTTCTCAGACAGTATGCCAACAGCATGCACCACATGCTCGAAATCCTGTATCACACCATTCTCCCCCACTGGTGGATGACAGAAATCCAAACTCAGCCCAACCATGTTAACACAATTATGATTAACACCATCCTCCCCCACTGGTGTATTTACAAATTCAGCACTCGATCCAACTATATCAACACAGTTTTGAATAACCTATTCCTTACTTTTATTTCTGGCAGTCACCCTCTGAGGTTCCATTTTCTTACCTTTGTTTGAAGTTTTTGGTTTAACAGGTCGAGGAGTATTACCATTACCGTAATATGAGGCTATATCATGACCCAGATAGCTGCAATCCGTACAATATCAAGGGACGTTCTCATAGATAATCTTTTATAAGATCATCTGTGAGCCAATGCCAAGGTAAACATTGTTCTTCAAAGCTTGTCTGAGATCAACTTCAATACAAATTTGTGCGACATTAAGTTGAGTTTTATTAGCTGCTGGTTCATTAATTCGAAGTGGCTTTCCGATCAGTTCAGCAATTGCCTTGAGAGCAGCTTTTTCAAACAAATATAAAGGCAACTCTGGCAATCGAATCCAGACTGGAACTATGGTTGATTCCAACTTTGGATCGAAATGAGGCGACCACTTGAATAATTGCATTGGAAATCCTTCAAAAAATTATATTTTTCTCAGCCATAACCTTGTATAATCAGCATCATTTGAAAGTATGATCAAGATGTGCTTGGAGTTTAAAACACGAATAGAATGACCGCCGGACAGCTTCAAGGTAACGAATTACTGGTGGAGCTGCTTCAATGGTGGCATCCCATGAGAAAATTTTCTAATCAGAGCAAATTGGAACGGTTCTGAGAGTTTGGAGGTTTCTGAATCAGAGAAGATGACTGCCTCAGTGTTGAGGTATGAAGTGCGAGTACCTAAGACCTCAGAAGAGTCAAGGATGAGGGATTTACTGGAGGATCGAGGTGGAAGGGTGGCGGACGACGCCATCGCCGCCGCCTTTGCAACGGCAGCAACAGATAGAGATGGCAGTTTGGGTGTAGGGTTAGGAATTGATGACTCCAGATGAGTAAACTGACATAGGCTGCCATGGAAGCAGGAAGAAAAGTTTGAGATTCGAAGTTGAATGAAAATTGAAGGCAAAAATTATTAAATTAGGATAGGAAGCAGAGAAATAAGGATGGGGTAGAGAGGGCACCAAAGCTAAAATAAAGTTAGGACAAATGACCAGCAGCACTAGAGGATGACAAAAATAGGGTGGGTGAGTGAGTTGGGAAAGATGCTGGTAAGTGGTGGAGGAAGAGACGGAGTTGAAAATGGGCGAAATCAAAAAATGCCAAATTGAAAAATCTAACGAAGGCGAAAGTAAAAGGGAAGGGAAGGATGGGGAGGTGATAGAGGGGTTCGAAGGGAAGGGGGAAAGCTTTGAAGGTCATCGCCGGCACCAATGGCCGACGACGCGAGGGGTGTCTGGAGCTTAGGGCAAAGAGCTATTGGGGTTCGCGATGGCTATAGGGGGGGCGTGAGAGGAAGAGGGTCCATGACTAATCAAAATAGGGCTGAAGGGAGATAGCTGACAATACCGATACCACCACAAGAGCACCAGCGATGGTAATAATAACTGGTGGGAAGAAGACACATGACTAGGAACTGGTCTACGGACAGAGAGAAAATTCTAGAGAGAGAATTTTTAGAGGGAAATTTTTTTTAGTTTTGGTTTGGTTTAGGGTTCAGGGTTCAGGGTTTTTTTTTAGAGAAAACACCCAGCGGGTGGGGGGGTTAAGGCAAAGACCCCCAACCTGTATATATAACAGATAAATCAAGAAGTACCCCAAGTTTTACAAAAGAGGACCAAAATAAAACCAGGAGTACTACTCCTTTACAGCACTGACAGGATCTATACAAATTGACCGTGAATGAATGGTTATGAATATGACCAACTGTACAAAATAAAATAAGCAAAAAGAGGCGAAATCATGTATGTCTGAATGAAGGAAGTCCAAGTTGATCGATTCTAAGAAGCCCAATGATTGTTGCCAATAGCTGTTGTGACATAAATATTTTGGAAGACAATGTAGAACATACTTCATTGGCCAAGAAATCAGCAATCTTGTTACCTTCTCTATGTATGTGTGTAATCTTGATTTCCATGTGTCTCATAAGATATTTACTTTTGGCCAACATCTCTTGGAGTCTCTAGTGCCCATGTATTTCAGAAGTAATGATACGAATAAGTACCGGTGTGTCAAGTTCCACCCAAAGTTTAGAAATTTCATGTTCGTGTGCAATTTGAAGCCCTCTGGTTAGTGCAAAAGCCTCGGCGAACAAGCTATTTTCTATTCCTATGTAGTCATAGTATGCCACCAAAGCATTTCCAAAATGGTCTCTAATGATGCCCCCAGCCCCTGTCTGTCCCGTGTTACCTTTGGCAGCTCCATCGGTGTTAAGTTTATTCCATCCCGGTTGTGGTTTTTGCCAAGTGATCTTTAATGTTTTTTTAGGTTTTTTAGAAGCGAAGTAGTACTTCATTCTTCTAGCTGCTGCTCTGTCTCCAATCTAGTATTTGCTGTCAAGTTTCTTGCATTTGTAAAGACAAAAGAGGTGATGATAAATTTTCCAAATAACTCTATGTGACTGAAAACCTATTTTTCTATATTTAGCATTATTTCTCTCTGTCCACATGAACCAAAGGATGAGACGAGGAAGAAGAGACCGAATATGAGAAGAGTTTGAGTGGGGATTAGATGAGCTCCAGAATTGAAGAAGAAGGATCAGATTTTCTGTTTGAGGGATTTGAATGCTAAAGATGTTGGCAAAATGACCCCAAACCTCAATAGCTTGTTTACCCATAATGAAGAGGTATTGCACTGTCTCCACATATTTATTGCAGCAGAAACATTGAGATGCCAAAGTAAATCCTTTCGTCTGAAGTTTTGCATCAACCGGGATCCAATTGTGAACTAACCTCCAAAGAAAAATTGAAATGGTAGGTGTAAGTTGTTTGCACCAAAAACTTTCAAGAATTATTCTTTTAGCCTTGTTGTTCCTAATGAAGCTCCAAGTTGAAGATATGGAGAAATCCCCATTTGACGAGAGCTTCCATCTCATAACGTCCTTTGAATTTTCAAGGATAGGAATTTTGCAAATCGTCTCAGCCATATGTTGTGGCAAATACTGTCTCAATTTGTCTTCATTCCATTGTTTGTTGATCTAGAAAAAATTCACCGGAACGTGACTAGCAACATCTCTTTGTAGGGCAGTCACCAGGGGTTCTTTCCCAGTCCACTGATCGTACCAAAATGAAATCTATCCAGCCCCGAGGGCCCAAAAGATATTGTCTTGCACCTCATATCTAATTTTACATATTCTTTTCCAGGTAGGGCTGTCATGTACAGAAACTTTTACAGCTCCAGGGAAAAGACATCCACAATATTTTTGCGACATAAAAGAAGCCCATAAAGAATTCAAAGATCTAAATCTCCACCATAATTTGAAGGTGAAAGTCTTCACCATATCTGATAAGCATCTGATCCCCAGCCCCCCTTCCTCAATGGGATTATAAATGTTCTCCACGAAGTCCAATGCATCCTCCTATACTCCCCGTAAGTGCCCCAAAAAAACCTGGCCATAATCTGATCAATTGTGTGAAGGACTGATTTTGGTGGTTGAAGAACTTGGATGAGAAATATGGACATAGATGATAGGGTACTTTTGATAAGGGCTAGCCTACCGCCATGTGAAAGGGTAGATTTTTCCCATCCATTCAACTTACTCCTCATCTTGTCGATTAAATCCTGAAAGAAGATGCTTTTTCTGTTTTCTTTAAAGAGAGGGGCTCCAAGGTATGTGACCGATAGGTATTTCAAAGTAAATCTAGTGATAAACCAGAGTCTTTGAATCATTAGGTTGGAACATTTGTTGCTCACAATGAAAGAGCTCTTTGCACCGTTGATATTCTGTCCCGAAACCTTACTGTAATATCTCAAAAATTTCATGAGTCTTTTGAGGCCCTTTTCTAAACAATTCGTAAAGATAATAACATCAGCCGCGTAAGATAGATGCGAAATTCTGAGTCCTCCATTATTGTGGTAATACATTTCAGCATGTCTCATAAACAGGGAATCAAGACTCCTCGAGAGAAATTCAGCTGTAAGAATGAAGAGGGATGGGGAGAGAGGGTCTCCTTGCCTAATTCCTCTACTTGATTTGAAGAATCCAGTAGCCTTGCCATTGATTAGAATCGAGAACCAACAATTATCAATGCAATTCTGAATTAAGGAAATCTATTTGACTGGGAATCCCATTTTTGTTAGTACTTTGTAAAGAAATCCCCATTGCACTCTGTCGTATGCTTTAGCCATGTCGAGTTTGATAGCAACATTATTATGTTTCCACTTGGCATTGATATGATGAATCATTTCTTGGGCCAGCAGAATGTTGTCACTTATTATTCAGCCTTTGACAAAACCACTCTGAGAAGGAGAAATGATCTCTGGCAGAATATTAACAAGCCTGTTGCTGAGAATTTTGGATATGATTTTATTGGTGACGTTACAAAGACTGATAGGCCTGAAATCATTCCAAGTAGTAGGATTGTTGGATTTTGGGATTAAGATCAAAGTGGTGGCTGTGAAGCTTCGTGGCATGGGGTTTCCTTCAAAGAAGTCAAGAACAACACCCTGTAAGTCATGCTGAATGAATTCCCAACAATGTTGATAGAACAATGCAGAAAAACCATTCGGTCGAGCGACACTTTCCGGATCCAAATTGAAAACAGCTTGTTTGATTTCCTCTAATGTCGGTGGATTGTGAAGCTTCTCTTTGTTAAGATCCGAATCTAGAGATTTAAGTGCATCTAAGTCATCCTCCAATAAGTGAGTTATGTCATTTGATAATAGATCCTGAAAAAACTTAGCTGCAGATTCCCTGATACCCAGTTGGTCAGTAATTAGAATACCTGCATCGATGATTGAGTGTATTATGGTTTTACATCTTTTTTTTCTTGACAAGAGAATGGAAAAATGCTGTATTCCTTTCTCCATCATTTATCCACCTACAGGCTGCTTTCTGTTTCCAGAAATCCTTCTCAATTATGAGAGCGTGTGTTAGAACCGCAGAACATCTTTTGAGCTCAATCAGGTTTTCGTCGATTGGATTAGCATCAAACATCTGTTCCTTGAGACTGACCTCTTTTCCAGCTTTCTTAATATTTTCAAAAATATCTCCAAAGACGTTTTTATTCCACCATCTTAGAAGTTGCTTGGTTCTGTAAAGTTTCTGTTGCAAGTTGATCATTCCAGCCATACCAGTTGAGTTCTGCCAGGAATTTCTGACTACTTCCAGAAATGATTGGTGTCTGGTCCACATATTCATGAATCTAAATGGCGAAGGAGTTTTATCAAGCTGAAAACTCAATGTAGCAAGGAGTGGTGCATGATCAGACCATATTCTTGGTAAGTGTGAAACTTTTGTGTTATGAAACGGATCCAACCAGTGTTCAGAGTATAACATTCTATCCAGTCTTTTCCAAACCCTATGGTTTGTCCAGGTATAGCAGTTCCCCACATATCCTGCATCAATGAGCCCGCAATCTGAAATCATGTCCGCAAAATCATTAAGAGATGTCAGTCTTCTTTGATTGTTTCATGTTCTTTCATGGAGGTGAAGAATTGTGTTAAAATCCCCTCCTAACATCCATGGTTGAGATTCAGATATGTCTGCGATTTGTCTGAGTTCCTCCCAAAGTTCCTTCCGACCAGCTATGGCATACTTGGCATATATACAAGTGAAGTGAAAGGGTTGTGGAATTAGTTAGGATTTAATGCTCAGGTGCAACAATTGTTCATGGTCCTTTATCACATCCATTTCAAAGTCTTGGTCAACAAAACACCACACCTTGTTTGAACAGTTGGCAATAACTCTAGAAAATCCCAATCTCCAGCAGAAGAAGGTGCTGTCAAGATGAACTTTTGGTTCCATGATTGCCATTATTTTGACCCGGTGAAGTTGGCAAAAATTGTACAAATGTTTTTGAGTTGGTTCATTCCCAATCCCTCTAATATTCCAGGTTAACAAATTCATATTCAGTGAGAAATGGATGTATATGATGTGTACTTGGTGGTCCTCCTATTTTTCTTCTTATTTTTGGTGGTTTTGATTAATGGAAGATTAGAAGCATCTTGGGAGTTAGAAATGCTTCTTAGATGTTTTGCCCTGGCTTTACGCTCTTCTATCTCAGTAGAGTCTGCAGAAACTTCAGCTAGAGAGGTGTCTTCACTGAGAGCAGGAGTGTAAGTGTTATCTGTGATTTTGTTGCTAGAGGATGACATGGTGTATTCTGAATTTTCTGAAGGAACAGCATTCAATGAGCAATTGATCTGGATTGGAGAAGGGATATTGCTGTTTGTGTTTGTCTGGTTTAGGGGGTGGGTGTTTTGGCTCTGGATGGGGTTGGTTTTGTTTTTTCCTATTTGTTTTTGGTTTTGGATTGAAGAATTTTTATCTTTCCTGTTGGGGGTATTTAAATGATCAGCTGACTGCTCTTTGTATTGCTTTTGCCTCTCTTCATTTTCTTTCTCAACTTCGAATCGGTTCTGTTTGTTGTTCTGTAAACTCATGATTGTTTTATTCAACAACTTCTGTTGAGTGGAACTTTTCTTTTTTCTTTTTGAACTTGCAATTTCCCACTTCTCTAAGTCTGATGCTGTAGTCCTGTTTCCTGCCCCAATTTCTTCCAAATCCTTCTTTTGCTGTTCTTTTTGCCATTGACTATCATTAGAATATTCTTGATCATTGCTCCATATTTCCTTGTTACAACATTGTCCAATAACAGTGCTAGGATCAGCAGCAGAAGACATTTTCTTTGTTCTTTTTTTCACATTAATTTTTCTTTTCATTAGTATCACTCTTTTAACTTTGCCAAATCCCCCTGCCCTGTTTATACTCTGTTTTCCAGCTTCTTGGATTCTGCCAGTATTTGATTCACTCTGCTTTTTCTCTATATGATGGATATGTCTTAGTCGACTGTTTTTCTTGATATACACTACACCAGCTGTATCAACCTGCAAAACATCATCTCTGCCAATTTTCTCAACCTCATTCATTGTTTCAGTCGAATTAGCAATTTCATTCAATTCCAGACCATTATTCTTTGACAAAATGTTAAAAATAGAAAAACCAACATCAACACCAAATTCCATCCCATTAATACACTCCCCACTATCATTATTCCTTTTCCCAACCTCCATCTCCAAATTTTCCAGAACAACAACACTATGACTATTTATATTGGATTCCTTTTCTTTACTGACCAAGTTTTATTCAACCGGATTATGGTTGGTCCCAGCCTCATCAGATCCATTTTTTCCAAAGTTAGAAAAACCATTTTGCTGCACAATTTCTTTACCTTTATTATTTTTCAGCTCATTATGGAATCCTGGTTCTTCCATTTGTTTTCTCCATTTCTTGGTTGTTGAATTGGTTGTTTACAGGGCCTTGGCATATTGCCATTTTCATAGCAAGTAGCTGTATCATGTCCCAGATGCTTACAATCTGTGTAGTACCTTGGCAAGTTCTCGTAGATGATTTTTTGTAAAATCATGGTTGATCCAATTCCCAAATACAAGCTATCCTTCCATTCTTCCTTGAGATCAATTTCAACACAGATTCTAGCAACACTGAGTCTGGATTTGCTTGCTGTTGACTTATCAACCCTTAAAGGCTTTTCGATGAAGTTGGCCACTGCCTTCAATGCAGTTTTTTCAAACAAATGGACAGGCAATTTCGGCAGTCTGATCCACATCAGAACAATCAAAGATTCTAATTTCAGATCAAAGTCTGGGGACCATTTGAACAATCTCATGGGGAATCCGGCAAAAAACCAAATTCTTCTGAGCCACAACTGTGCATAATCTGAATCATTGGAGAGGATGATTAGGATGTGTTTGGGATTTAATGCTCTAACCGAATAGTTGCCTGTGAGCTTCAAGGAGGCAAAATGCTAATGTAGTTGTTTCATTGGAGGTGTGCCATGTGAGAATTTTCCGACCAGTGCAAACCTGAGGGAATCTGCAAGCTTTGTGGTTTCTGAGTTAGAGATAATTAGGGCATCGATTCCCCTAAATGTTGATCGAATTCCAATTGGATTATTGAGAGAATCAAGTAACAAAGATTTGTTAAGGGTTTGGGGGGGAGCTGGAGGAAATAGGGGTAGACGCCACTCTTGCAATTGTAGTGAAGGTTTGTGGAGGCTGAAGGGACGGCGAAGGAGGATGAGGAGGGGAGGAAGGGTGGGGTGTAGCAGCCATTGGATCAATGATCAGAAGGTCTTAAGACGGTCGACCAAGAGGCGACAGAATCGCCTGACGGGAAAATTAGGGTTCAGGGAAACAGGCGAACTAGGGCACAATAGAGTAGAGGGTGAAAGGGGGTACTAACTTGGAAGGTTCAATTGATTTAGGAGAAATGATCTCCAGGGAGGGGGGAAGGTCTTCCCGGAAGAGAAGACGGAAAGGAGGCCAGAAGCGGCTAGAATTAAGAAGGAAAGATTAGAAAGGTGAAAAGAGACGATAAACGGGAGAAGCGAGAAAAGAGAGATTGACTGAGCTGGGTGATTTAGGAGAATCAACGGAGGGGAAAGAGGTAAGAAGAGAAATGGAAGGAAGAAGAGAATAAAAATCAGTGATAAATTGCTGACGACGTAGCTCAAAAACCAACTGAGCTGAGAAGAATGAAAAAACAAAGACGATAAAGTGGGGGCAGGGTAGGGAAAGAAGGACGACGGGGTGAAAGGAATGATGCTGGGCAGCCGGCACTGCCAGTGCCGATAGTAACTGGCTGGCGACGCCAAACAAACTGGCAAGTGGGTGGGAAAAGAAGGGCACGCGGGAGTATGAGCAGAGAGAAATTTTTAGAGTGAGAAAGTAGAGAGAGAATTTTTTTTCATTTTTTG